>PJAB01000397.1:0-27748 GCA_002887195.1 Chrysochromulina parva | reverse complement strand
CACGGGGCATGTGCATGCTCAGTGCGCCAAATCATCCCTTATACGGAAGTACCTGTTAGTTTAGTCAGGTTTAGTCAGTAACCACTGTGGGGAATTCCCTGTGGGGAATTAGTGGGTACAAGGATGTTTGTGTTTTGTTGTTGAGTGGAGCCATGGTGTCTCTTGCTCTCTTTCTCGCCGCGTTTGGCCCTGCGTCCACGCGTTAAACAAATCGTTGGATACATTTTGCCGCTGTGTTGGGCGGCATGTGTTCCAAAAAGGTGTGTGTGGTGGTCCGCACGCGGCGGGCCCCTGAGGTCAACGAGGCCTATTCTCTCCCAGCGCGCACTGCAGCAGGGCTGCCTTCAGGCGTCGCTGTATGGCCGACGAGCAGCGTTTTGCTACGGCCCGCCAGTGGCTTGATGCGGCCTCGCACGGTCAGTGCGGCGAGACGGTCGATGACGATCGCGGAGATTGCACATACGGTTTCAAGGGCAACTTGCGGATGCCTTCGCGTGACGCGGAAACGTGGCAGACCGCGGTTACATCGTGCATGGCCCTCTGCTTGGCGTGTGCACGCTGCAACTACATCTCGGTGAGCACGAAATTTCATGATTGCAGCTGGTATCATGGGCCGTGCTGTCTTTCACACGCTGTGCCGGGCTTCCGGAGCGGACCAGTGTCGAATGCATCCTTGCCGCTCGCTCGCTCTCGAGACCGGCGCAGAGCGGCCAGGAGGTCCTCTGCTCGCACCGACGTGGACGCATCGGACTTATCATCATCACGAGCCGTTACATTGGCAGGCCCGTCGCGCTGCAACCTGCAGAGCTCCGCCGGCGCCGCTGGGCAAACGGCACACGCGGCACCGCAAGGGTCCCGGGTCGACGAGGACCGCATTTTGCTAGTCGGCGTCCTGAGCGTCCCGGCGAACTTTGACCGTCGTGCATGGATCCGGCACCACACGCGCGCGTTGGGCCGAGCGCGCGGCATGCACATCCAGTTCGTCTTTGGCGTTGGTTGCCCACTCAATAGCGGCGAGCGCACCTTTTTCGAGCTCGAGCAGCGGCGGCATCCGGAGGACATGTACGTGCTCAACGGTACGTCCGACTGCATGACACCTTACATCTTCCACAAGACGCTCGCTTGGTACGAAAGTGCGCTCGTGACCCATCCGGGCTACGCATGGTATGGCAAGTCAGATGACGACTCGCTCATCAACCTGCCGCGTCTGCGGACTGATCTGCTGGCGGCGGGTGAAACGGCGGCCCTCGCATGCGACCGCCCCGACGCGCCGCCCTATGCCTACTACGGCCCGATGCGCTGGCGGCTCTGGCATCCGTCGGGCTACGGCGGCTGCGGCACCTTTGACGAATCCGGTCCGCCGTTCGCACCACCCACCGCACTCCAGCGAGAGGCGAGCGCATGCGGTGCAGGCCCCTTTCCATACGCCGACGGTAGCTTGCACGTGCTCAGTGCGGCGCTCGCGGCGGCCGTCATGGGGAGCGTGCCGGCGCAGCGCGTGGCGCGTGTGGTCGCCGGGCTATGCACCAAGCAGGGCGTCGCCCGCCCCCCACGCGGGGTGAATGGTGCGCCGCTACGGGTTGGTTTCCTCGAAGAGGATGTGGGGACGGGCTACCTTGTGGCCTCCACGGCAGCGCTTCACCGGCTACCGCTCCTCTACTTCCCCCTGATCAAGTGGGTACACAACCGCTTCTGGGTGACGCTGCGCGACGAGCACACGCTGCCCGACGAGAGTGTCGTCGTCGTGCACAAAATCAAAGACGCGATCACTGCCCATCTCAGCGCGCGAGCCTTCCGGCACGTGAGCTCGCGCCCGTCCGTTGGAGTATTTACATGCGTCGACTGCCAGACGGGATGGGGATGGACGGCGGCGACCACGCCGTGGGGCGCGCCCCCCATTGAGCACATGGGCTGTTGCGCGAGGATGGAAGTCGCGGCGGGAGGTGGCAACGCGAGTCGGCCACGCACGGCAGACCTCGTCACGGAGATGAGCGTCGGGCTGTGGGGTTGACGGGGTTATGAACTAGCGCCCTGCCCAACGAAGTCCTGTACACCGTGTTTCGGCACACATCCTGTGTGATTGGATCTCGCGTACCGGTACGGTACTGTACTGTACCGGTAATGTACCGTACCGGTACGGGCATCGCGCCGAAAACGCATCTCGCGAAATGACCCCGACGATGTCGCCGCGCTTCGGTTTGCTGCTCATGGCGATGGGACAGACGGCGTCGATTACAGTGGAATGGACGCAGACGATGCGCAAGAATGATGGAACACTCATCCTGCTCGAGGATCAGCCGCCGCTGACCATGCACGCCTCAGGTTCCAACCAGCCGCCGGCCCTGGTCATTGACCGCACGGAGAAGTATCAGACGCTCGCGGGGTTTGGTGGCGCCTTCACCGAGGCTGCGGCACTGAACTGGAAGTCGCTCTCGTCGGAGGACCAGGCTGAGATCATTCGCCTGTACTTTGCATCGCCGGCTGAGGGAGGTCTCGGCTACACGCTGGGGCGAGTGCCCATCAACTCATGCGACTTCTCGGTCGAATCCTACACGTTTGACGACGTCGAGGGCGACGTACGCATGCCACGTCCACGCACTGCGAATCCGCTGCCACGGAGCCGCTCGCCGCGCGCTGCTCTGACGTGAGCCCTCTTGCCTACTGCTGCACAGGTGGACCTCGTGCACTTTGACAACACCGTGCAGCACGATGTGGATAACAGCATGATCCCATTCATGGCCGCGGCTCAGCAGAAGGTGAAGGCACGCGGGGCCGAGCTCAAGCTACTCGCCTCTCCGTGGAGTCCGCCGGCGTGGATGAAAGTGCCCGTTCCTGTGTGGTGGGATGCCAAGAACCAGTCGCAAGTCAGGTCTGCCCGTCCCAACGGCCTGCTGCCAGAGATGCAGCGGCCGTGGGCCAAGTACTTTTCGAAGTGGATCACGGCGTACAAGAGCCACGGCATCGACATCTGGGCTGTGACGGTGCAGAACGAGCCCGAGGCGGCGCCCAATTGGGAGGCGATGCTATGGACACCCGAGTTTATGGCGACCTTTGTGCGCGACCACCTTGGGCCTGTGCTCGAGGCAGACCACCCGTCGGTGGGCATCTTCGGCTTCGATCATAACAAGGACCATGTGGTGGGATGGACGCAGGGACTGTACGCGGACGAGGCCGCCAAAAAGTACATGCGCGGCGTGGCCGTCCATTGGTACGGCGGGCTCAACGGCGCCAACCTCGACGCGGCGCATGCCATTGCGCCCGAAAAGGAAATCTTGGCCACGGAGGCATGCAATTGCATCGGCAACGTGGTCTTGCGGACGCCGAGCCTGGCGGCATGGTGGACACGTGCTGAGCTGCTCGCGCTCGACATGATCGAAGACCTGAAGCACTGGGCAACCGGCTGGATCGACTGGAATCTGATCGTCAGTCCGCAGGGCGGCCCCAACCACCTCAAGAACCTGTGCGACGCCAATATCATCGCCGACCCGCAGAACACGACGGGCTTCGGCACCAACTTTATTAAGCAGGCGAGCTTCTACTATATGGGCCAGTTCAGCCGCTACCTGCGGCCAGGCATGCGCGCCGTCAAGCTGACGAACCTAGTGGAGACGGAGCTCCCTCCGATCAAGTCGGCCGACATCAAGAACGGCGCCGGACTCGTCTTCATGCCGTGCGAGAAGGACAGCGCCGTGCAGCTGTTCCGCCTGACGCATAGGGACTCGGGCACGTTCATCGTCGCAGCGGGCACGAATGAGGCGCCGGGCTCAGATGGATACGGCATGGGCGGCGAGTGCGTCGAGATTTGCATCTCGGGCGAATGCTGGTTCCCTAAGATCCAGCTCTGGACGTGCAAGCAGGAATCCAACCCGGACGCGCTGCACGGTGCCACGGGCAACCAGGCATGGGAAGTCAAAGCTGTAGACGGTGGATCTCAGATTGTCAACCCTGCGATAGGCAAGTGTTTGACCGCCGTGAAGACCGCCGGCTGGACAGTGGGCCTCGATGCTGGCCTGCAGGTGACTGGGGCACAGGCGTTCCCGTGCTATCCGGCCGGCACGAAGAATCAGACGTTTGTGATCAGCGGCGAGGGCGACGTGACCGTTAAGAGTGCGGACGACGGCAACTGCCTCGCGCCTCCCCTTCAGAAGCTGCCGCACTTTGACGCAGTTGCATTCGAACACCCTGATGACGGCGAGGTGGCGATGGTGGTCATGAACACGAATGACGACGCCATGGACATCACCATCAAGGATGCCACAAGTGACCATGCCGTTGTGCACTCCGTCCCCGGCCATGCCATCCACACCTACCGCTGGAGGCCCTCGCCCTCGCCGTCGCTCCCGCCTCCCTCGCCCTCGCCCTCGCCCTCGCCCTCGCCCGCGCCTTCGCCTTCGCCCTCGCCCTCGCCCGCGCCCGCGCCCTCGCCCTCGCCCTCGCCCTCGCCCGCGACTTCGCCCTCGCCCTCGCCCTCGCCCTCGCCCTCGCCCTCGCCCGCGCCCGCGCCCGCGCCCGCGCCCGCGCCCTCGCCTCGCCCTCGCCCGCGCCCGTCGCCGTCACCATCGCCGTCGTCGACCTCGCAACCGAAGCAGATACTTGCGATGCCCGACCTGGCGGCCACGCCCACGAACGCACACTTGACTGGCGAGATGCTGTTCACAGCCCCTCGGGTTCCAGGAAAGGAAAAAGGAAATGCACCCTCGTGGGCGACTACAACAGTCACGACGGCCCTCCAGTGCACGCATGGTCGACACGTCCATGTTTGCGAGTATCCAAACGAGGGCACCGGCGTGGAGGTGGGCAGCAGCTGGGGCCTGCCTCTTTGGGGTCTCGCCGCCTTCGTGGCCGTACTCTCGGCCTTTGCCATGTTGGTCCATTTTCGTGGCAACACGGCGCGTTACGCTCAAGCTGGCGAGGGCAATGAGGCTGAGGCTGCTTATGAGGCATTTGCTGAGCCACAGAAACTTTGAAGAGGCGGCGTACTACAAATACTGCATGAAACGACCTTTGTCTGTCGGACCCGTACTACGCGGCGGCCGTACAGCTTCACCCAGCTTAACTGTGCCTCAACTTGTGTGGGGGCCCGACCGTACGCTGTACGAAAAGCAAGGCCGTACGCACGCGCGTGAAAAGGATACAGTGTACAGTGCCGCTGTGCTGTCGTCGAAGCTCGTGTGACACGACGCGATGACCGTCTCGACGCTCCTGTGTGTCTGTAATGTGTAACTGTATATTGTAATAAAATAAGGGAATGATCAAATACGTAATGCGGATTGTATGCGGATTGCGGTATGCGCGCGAAGTCCGGACGCGGGACGGGGCTCGGGGGCGCTCCATGGGGCGCTCTCCCTGCCAGTCTCGTGGAGACGTGACCTTTGTCATTGAAGTGATCTCAGACACCGTGGACTCTCTAACGTAAGTCTGAGACTTAGTCTCAGACTTTTGACTTGCCAGCATGCTTGCCAGGCTGGGCGATCCGACCCAGCGACTGCCCAGCGACGCCGACGGGGCCGACGCGCAGCCGAGCGTCAGAATATGACGCCGTCGCGCTAATGAGCGTCTTCAGCGACACGTATTTTACACGTATTCACGACAATCCACCATGATGCATGATCGTCAAAACTAACACAGCGCATCGCATCGGCCATCGCGAGATCAGTGCAGTTCGCATGATTGCTCTGCGTCAACCCCCGCAAGACTACGCAAGTGGCGTGTACATGATCTGTTGCCGGTCATCTCACACGCCGACCAGTTACGCTGACCATTCGCGTGGACGTCGTGAGCATGGGTGGTCTCATGGCTCGACTCACGTCTAGGTCCCTGTTATAGGTGTCGCTGTTGGCTGGCGAGAAGCTCTCGGTGAAACTAGTGTGGTGAAGCTCCTGCGGCGTCGTAGCACGCGTCGGCAGGAAGCTGGAGTCGCTCAGGTTGGCCCAGGAGGCTGAGGCTGTGAAGGCGCGGCTTGGGTAGCTCCCGACGACCGTGTCGTGCTGCTTCCCCAGGACTAGGAGCTGTCGCGAGCGATGGTAATTCATCTTGGTGTGCCATTCGTCCGTCTCCGCCAGCCGGTGCGCCTTTTCAACGCGCAGGTGCTCGCGGAAGCACGCCTCATTCTTGACGGCGTACGCCCTCTCAAACGCCATGAGTGCGCGCTTTGCTGGCAAGGCCGGAGGTCTGTGGAAGCGCACATAGTCAGGCACGACTTTCGCGCTGGACCTGCCGAGCGAAACATTGAGGAGGACGTGCGGCGCAGTGGCCTGTAGCGTGTCGCGCCCGCCCTCGGCATTCCCCGTCCTCTCGAGCAACGCGGAGCTGCTCGCGCTCGCGCGCAGTGGACTTCTGTGCGAGGCGAGGGTCGAGGTCGAGGACATGCTCTCAAGCCTGCCCCACGCCCCAGCACCGCCCGCTTTCTGCAGAGGCCGCGTCGTCTCGAAGTAGGAGTTGGCGGCCGTGTGGCTGTGGACGCGCATCGTCGATTCGCGCGCCCAACGTGGTATCATGTCGTTGGCGCTCAGGCAGTGAGCGTCAATGACTGCCTGAGCGCCTTCGCGATTGTACTTCTCGACATCCTCTCTCTGCCTATCGGCGGAAATTCGTTCGTCATCGTCGGCTTGGTGGCGATCGACGCGCCATCGCATAGCCGCAATACGTTCCTTTGATCGCTCTGACCGATACGTCGAGGGGGACGTGGTGCGCGGCAATTCTGCCAGCGCTTCACTCCAAAGAACTGCCATGTCGACCCCTTTGCGCGGCCGCCGCTGATGCTCCTCCTCGAGCTCAAGGTGGCGATGCGTTTCGGCCATCTTCCTGTGCGTGTGGCGAAGATCGTCGACCTGGGAGAGGCGCCGCAGTTGCACGCCTCAGTAACGTGCACAAAAATAGAAACACATTCTGAAATTTGCATGCACTCTCGTCCAGGCCATCAGGGAGCGGAAACTTAACGGCAATTTTGGAATTTAATTCCATGCATCCAAGGGAGTCTGTCTCAGTGGTCAAAGGTCTTCATTTCATCAATGCTCTTTTTAAGGTCCCTTCCTTCGAGCTTCGTCCCTAACCGAACGAATGTTTGTGCCGCACAGGCTTCCCCACCGCAGTTTGAGTGTCATACTCTCATCGTCCACGTTCGTGAAGCGCGAGGACACAGGAGTAGAAGCGGCTTGACTCGGTTGGCCCCAGTGCGAGCTCGATCAAGTCGTTTTGGCTCTGCGGCTTCAGGTGCGGCACCGCGCCGTAGGTCCAAGCGTCGATCGCGGGCAGTCGCTGCGGCACCAGCGTGGAGGCTTTCGAGGTGACTCCCTTGGCGAGAAACTCGGCCAGCCGGCCGGCCTGTGCCGCCACGCGCACCGCCTGCACCCAAAGATCCCAATGCGAGAAGAGAGCGCGCCAGAAGGGCTGCACGGCGGCGATGCTCTCAGGCGTAGCCGCGGGTCTGCCGTCAAAGTGTGCATCGGTCCATTCAACCCCCTCAATAGAGCCCAGCCCTGAAAAGATGAGCGGCAAGAAGAAGCCGCTGAAGGTGCGCGGCGCCGTCTCCTCGTGCCAGTGAGCGCCAACCCACGTCCTGCCATCCTCGCCGAATGCGGGGACGGTGTGCCGCGGGCGTTCGATGAGCTCTACGGCGAAAGGGCGGAATGGCGCGCTCACCGGCACGACTCGAGGAACTGGCGAGGATGCGGTCGGACAGCCCTTGCCCCTGCCGCCCTTGCCCCCTCCGCCCTTACCCCCTCCGCCCTTGCCCCCTTCGCCCTTGCCCCCTCCGCCCTTGCCCCCTCCGCCCTTGCCCCCTCCGCCCTTGCCACGACCGCCATCCATGCCGCGGCCGCCAAAAATGGTGCCGCCTCCCTTGCTGCCACCCCAATGGCTGCCGCCTGAGCTGCCCCCTCTGCTGCTGCTGGACCGACTGACGGTTTCCCACCCATCCTCCTCAGTCTTCAAAGCCTCAGCGTCGTGTCCCGCAACTGCACGATTCGTCACTTGGAGCAGCTCCAAGCCCAGCGCCGTATCGGGCGCATGTGGCACCGCACGACCAGCCGGTGGACCCTTGACATCGGTCGCGCGCTCCAGCCCCCCCGGCCGCATCAGCGCGACCGCGGAGAGCGGATCGGGCTCCCAGCGCGCTATCATCGTGCGCAGCACTTCCATTGGCACACCATGCGTGTTGCGCGCGTGCAGCTGCTCGAAGATCCCGAGGGTCGAGATCGCGTGCAATCAGAGACAATCAGAGGAGGGAATCAGAAGAGGCAATCAAGAGGCAATTCACGACACCCACCTGCTCGAAGATCCCGGGCTCGTCGGGGCAGCGCAGCTCGACGACGGCGACGGCGTACCCCTCGCGGCGCGCGGTGTGCTTGTAATTGTCATACTCCTTGAGCTGGGTATTCGTGTTGTCGACGATGACCAGTCCGGTGCGAGCGCGCAGGGCGTTCTCGAAGGCGCGTCGGCACGACTCATGCGCCGCGCCCAGCTTGCTCCTGTCGAAGCACAGCCGGTAAATGCCTCCGTGCTGTGCAGCCTCGTCCGGACTTCGCATGCCTTTGGAGGCGGCGAGCTCGTGCAGCTGCCGCCGAGTCAGCCCGGCGCCATTCTCGAAGAAGACATCAGCCGAGCAGACGGCGGTTCTCGAGCTCACGTGGGACGATTGGCTGGCGAGCAGTTCCCAAGCAGCGAGCAGCTGGCGGGTGGCTGTGCTCTTGCCGCACCCAGGCAGCCCTCGCATGATCAGCACGAGGCAGGCTCCCTCGGGGAGCGCGGCCGACCTCCAGGCTGTGTCGGCTGCGTCGGAAGCGGTATGAGTGGCGACGGTGGCACTGGCAGCAGCGGCGGTGGCACTGGCAGCAGCGGCGGCAGCGGCGGCGGCAGCGGCGGCGGCGGCGCGGATGGTCTGGCTGAGCGGCAGGAGTAACGGCTCCCGCGCGGCGGCGCCCCACAGGGCATCGGGTAGCGTAGCATAGATGACCTCCCCCGCAGCGCTCCGCTCCTCCTCTCGCACGAGCGCCGTCCCGAGCACCAAGGGACGCTCAACGCCCTCCGATCGCTCAGGACGGCGCTCGACCGATGGGTGTGGCGTCGCAGGCTGCGGCGGCGCCACGCCCGGCGCCAGCGCCGCCGCGGCCTCTGGCGGCTTCGGCTTCGGCTTCGCATACGTAAGGTCGATCGCCTCGTTCGTCGTCGGGTCGATGATCATAATCGCCGAAGATTTGTGGCGTGGTGGGGCCACTGACGGCACGGGCGCCGTAACGGGCGCCGAAGGCCCACCTGCCCCGGGCAGCGGCAGTGCATCCATCTTGGGCGCGCTGGTAGTGTGCGGCTGCAGGAGCCGCGTGAGCTCTGCCTGGTGAGACTCCGAAGTCCACACTTCCATCCAACCATACCCATGCTCCGACCCGCCTCCGCCAAGACCCTGCTCGCTCGGGACGGCGCTCGGTCGGAGCATGCCAAGACCCTGCTCGCTCGGGACGGCGCTCGGTCGGAGCATGCCAAGACCCTGCTCGCTCGGGACGGCGCTCGGTCGGAGCATGCCAGGACCCTGCTCGCTCGGGACGGCGCTCGGTCGGTGCTCGCTCGGGACGGCGCTCGATCGGAGCATGACCCCGACCAAACCGACCACGTCGAGCGGGGCGGGCTCGTCAGCTTCGTCTGCTTCGTCAGCTTCGTCGACCCCGACCAAACCGACCACGGCGAGTGGGGCGGGCACGTCAGCTTCGTCAGCTTCGTCAGCCTCGAGCGAGGGCTCGGCTGCAGGCGCGTGCGTGGCTTCCTGGCAGTGCTGCGCGAGCAGCTCATTCGAATAAACGGCAGACGTGCCAGGCGCTGTAGAGAGGGTGATGTGGGGATTTTTCTTCGCGAGCGCCACGATGGTGGGCGAGAGTATTTCGACTCGTAGGGCCTGGCCGCGCCCGTCCCTCACCTCTTCCAGCACGCGTACGAGGCAGGCCTCGCCCAGGTGCGGCAGCAGCCGATTCAGGTGCGCCGTGTCGGGCTGGAAGGCGAGCGTCATGTGCATCGAGGGAGGCAACGTCGCATGGCACGGCGGGTACCTGGCTTGCAACGTGGCTATGCTGGCTGGAGTGAGGAAGACGGCGCTGTAGTAGACACTCGCAATCGTGGTGGGCGCTGACGTAGGCGCTGTCGCATGGACCGGGACGAGAGGCGGAATGCTGGCGCCCTCCTCCTCGCCCTCCTCCTCCTCCTCCTCCTCAACCTCGCCATCATCCTCCCCTTCCTCTTGGTCCTTCCCACTCCCGACAACCTCCTCCTTCTCCACCATCTTCTCCACCATCTGGTGCGCCAGGGGCGTGTCGAGCCACACCGAGCGGCTCGCGCTCGCGTTTGGCGCCGCAGGCATCATAGCGGGCACTGGCATCGGCGGTGGAGCAGGAGGTGAAAGAACGGCCGCATAGTGTGGCGGGTCATATAGAGCATCGCCGTACACGACGCCTATGTTTCCAGCCGCGAACGCTGTCTCGGCATCGCCTGCTGGCGCCTGGCCCGGGTCCTGCATGTAGAACTCGAGTTCTTTTTGCAGTGAAGCCCGCCAGGAGCAGCCGTATCGAAGGGCGGAGCGCTCGCTTTCTTCGCGGACGTTCCGTTTCCACAAAGCAAAGGTTTCAACCCAACATGTGCTGTTTCATACCAGGAATAAACCCTAGGAGCGCACACCCCTCGTGTGGAAACTCTCTCCGCGTCTTCGCAATGGCCGTCGCCAAGAAGGTGAAGGTGCACACCTCGGCTTTGTGCTGGATCCCACCAATTGCACAGCAGGAAGCTATCCAAGCGCTACGCGCCGAATTTGACCGCCAAATCGACCGTTGGCCTCCGCACGTCAACCTTTTGTACCCATTTGTTCCAGTGAGTGAATTCCAGCTCGCTGCAGCAATGCTTGCCAGCGCGCTGGCACGTCTGCCTCCTTTTTCTGTCAACATGCAGCGCCTGCAGCACTTCAAGCACAGTCAAAAGAGTTTCACCGCGTGGCTTGACCCTGACGGAGCTCTGGAGCAGTGGCAAGCCTTGCAGAGCTGCTGCATGGCGGTACTGCCGCACTGCGTTGACCAAACAGCACGAGGCGCCTTCGTACCGCACCTGACTGTGGGCCAGTTCACCGGCGCATCTGACGTGGAGGCTTTGAGGGCGCGCATTGAGCACTCTTTCGAGCCCCTCGCCTGCCAGGTCGGCGAGATCGCCCTCATCTCTCGCGCTGGGCAGGTGCTTCCCACGCTCGCACCACTCTTGCTCTTGGGCTGACTCGTCTCCTCAGTCATCACCCTGTGACTGGTTCGTATCTCGCCGTTGCAGAACGAGCCATTCCTTGTGCATTGGAGAGTGCCGCTGGGTGGCGGCGAGGCGCACCGAGAGGACATGCCACATCGTGGCATCTTCGGCGGCCCAGGCGCATTTGCGCCGGCTACAGAGGCGTCGGCAGCAGCGGTTTCGGAAGCAGCAGCGGCGCCGTGCGCCACGGCCACGGCCACACCGGACCCTTCCTGCACAGCCATAGCCTCGGGCTATGGTGGCCACGTGCAAAGCGGAGCTCAGCAGGATTGTGCGACAGATCGAGCGGTGCGAGCCAGCGCCGCGGCCGACGGCATGCGCGAGATAAGCGTTGCGAGCTCTGAAGCCTTTACCTCCGTCGTGACTGAGCAGACGACGGGAGGTAAGGTCTGGGACGCGGCCGTCCATCTGCTCGGCTACTTGGAAGCGCATCCGCACTATCTGGTCGGCCGCCCCGCCGTGCTCGAATGCGGAGCCGGCACCGGCTGGCTGGGCATGTCGCTCGCGGCGCGGCACGACTTGTCCGAAATGGTGCTCACCGAGATGGTACAGGGCGGAGCCCTGCGGTGGCTCGACTACAATGTGCAGCGCAACCGTGATGCCGGCGTGCCGCTCACGACTGTGCGCACCGCGGCGCTGGACTGGGCATGGATGGACCAGGGCGCTCACCACGGCGCATGCCGACCTGCTGCGTGCGTCGAGCTGCTGAGCACTCGTTGGGACCTTGTACTCGGCAGCGACTTGGTGTACAACGAGGCGGGTGTGAGCATGCTGCCTCGCGTTCTCGCCGCTCTTGCCCAGCCGCGCACGAGAATCCTGTACGCTCACACATTCAACCGCTTCGAGTTCCTTGACTGCGACTTTCTCAAGGCGTTGCGTGCCCAAGGGCTGCGCTACAGAGAGGTTTGGCCCAGCTCGGGCGAGGGGTCGGAGCCTGCACACGGTACGCTTGCAGCACCCAGAGGCGATGCCGAAGCGAACGCTGACGGCAGCGAGTGCTCCTTCACCGGCGAGCTCTTCCCAGAGTTACGCTTGGCGGTGCTGCTGATCACGCGGGAAGACCAAGGTAGCCGGACCTAGACGACCGCCCACGGAGCAGAGCTTTCTTGAGTCGATTTCAGAGTCGATATTATACTCAACAGTCAACTCTTATTTTGACGTGGCGTGATTACGCACTGACTTTTTACTCAGACGCGGGCGGATTTACTCAGTAACTCGTCCACCCATGATGCCTTGGCCATGGTCTTTTCTCTGTTGAGTTCCTCCATCGTTCTTGGCAGGCTCTTGTAGATAGACGCAAAAGAAGGCTTCGGCTTCGGCATGTCACTCGTGAGCGGCCTTGTCCTGATGAGTCCTGTTCGCCTCGCCTCGCTGTAGGTCGGGTTGGGCAACGAGGGAAGCGAGTCGGGACGCCGAAGAGCGGCAGTCCATACAGCCTGACGATGGCCAAGTTGCTTAGCGACTGATGTAGCGCAGTGGAGAGCGTTTTGCCCACCGACCGCAGTCAGCGGACGGCCGAGCATAACGTCTTCCTGCCAAATCAGCTGTGGAGATGGAAACACGTTGATCGCTGCACCGACGGCGCTGTCGTTGCTTGCGAGGCTCGCTGACGTGGCCGACATGGCACCACGACTGGCGAGCTTTGGTCTTCGCGTGTATGACGGAGTGCTGCTCACGCTCTGCCAGGAATCACTCATCGTCGTCCCGGAGAAGAAAGGGTCGTCCAGAGAAAGGAGCGCGTTCGTGTTGCCGAAGCTTGCGCCAAATACATCGCTGGCGTCAAGGAAGGGATCACGACTCTTAGGGCGAAACTGCTGGTTAGCGGCAGCGACGGATTTTGACGCGTTCTTCGCTAGCTCTCCGCGTAGCCGCGACTGATACGTGCTCTCCCGCCTTTGGGCCATCTCTTGATAGTACGCCCGAAGCTCATCTGCATGGTGAATGCCGTCGGTCAACGAGCTGAGCGTGTGCACCCGCCGCTTCGACAAGCTAACTGCTTGTGGCTCGCGCTGTACGAGGCTTGGATGCTGACCGAGGAAAACGGCTTCTGCACGCGCATTCGCAAGGCGAGAGAGAGGGAAATCGACTGGGATTGGTCTACCTGTCTTCGTCGCGTCTTTCTTCGGAGATTCATCCATTCGCTTCGCGACGGCGACTGGAGCATCGTCAGGGATATCGAGGCCATCCATGATGCTGGACAGTGGGACCTTGGGCCGCACAGACTTGGGGACCCACAGAGGGGCCCGGGGCATCGGAACGCGCGGGGAGTAGAGACGGCCGATCCCTCTCTTGCGCTCTTGCGCGCTGACCCACACCCAAGAGTTGCCATTGTGCACCCAAGCGCTGCCATCAGGTTCGCCACTGGGCTTCTCATCTGGCTTGCTCGGCTTCTCGTCAGGCTCTTCGAAGAGCACAGGGCAGAAGAGCTCGAGGAATGTGGCGTAGTCAGTAACACGGCCTGTCCGTTGCACGCCGTCTTCGTCTATGAACGTCACTTCCTCTTGGAAGGGGTTCTCCTTCGGTTTCAGCATTTGCGCCGGGCTTGAGAGATTCACGAACCTGCGGACGTGCGCAAAGTTGGCCGCGGTGCGTGAGCATACCGGTACCGGTACCGTTACAATTCGACTCGGACGGCTCGACGAAGTTTTGTGACCGTTACATTTAGACTTGATGTAGACTTGTAGAGTCAACGAACCCCCAAGTCAAGCTACCGGTAAAAAGACACCGGGGGGAGCCGGGTACATGTTGAGTCTGCGGAATTCTACAGGCTAGTTCCGACGTCTACAACGGCCCTGCATGGCGCTCTATGCAGTGCCCCAGGCAATCGTGTACCGCTCCTGGGCGGCCGGTGCGGCAGCGAGTGGAGGCACCACCACGCGTCGGCTGCTGCTCCGCAACTCCGACCCATCGCAGTCCATCTCGTTCCGCCTCACTCTGCCGAGCAGCGCTGCTCTCCGCGTGAGTGGCGCGTGCGTGAAGCGCGCCACCTTTGACAACATCTCAAGCGTGGATCTGCCGCCCGGCGGCACGGAGGTGCTCGTCGTCGAGCTTCTGCACGACGCGGCAGCCTCAGATGGCCGCGCCGAGATCATCGACGAGCTGCTGCTGCGCACGCACGGTGAGACCGTGCACGTGCCACTAGTCGCTTTGCGCGATGATAAGGTACCGAAGGGTGGCGAGCCCGCTGAACGGCGCAGCGCACCGTCGGCTCACGAGCACTGGGACGAGGATAACTCGGACGACGACGATCGGCCCATCTGCAGCTCGCACGGCCGGCCGTCGAGCCGGCCATCGTCGGCGGCTGGCGCCGCAACGCGGCAACGCGGCTCGATCGAGGAGCTCGTGACGGCGGGCCTGCCGGTGCTGCTCACTCCCGCCGGATGCACCGAACAGGATGAGCTCGACTTTTATCGCACCATGCTGGCAGACGATGTCAAGGCGCGCGCTGTCGCCGTGCCGCCACCTGCCGCGCCGCCTCCCAAGCCAGCTGCACCACCCGCGCCGCCCGCACCACCCGCGCCACGGATGCGGCTGGTGCAGCTCGACACGGCCTCGATGCCGAGCGATGGCGCCGCCGATGACGACGAAGCCGCCGCCGCCGCCGCCGCCGCGCCGCCCGCGGGCGAGCTCGACGAGGAACTCGCCTTTTATCGCTCCTTCGTCGCTGCCAAGAAGCAATCGGCACGCGTCGAGGCGGCGTCTGAGGGGGCCGCGCCCGCGGGTACTGGCCTAGGCACCGCTCCGGCCGGCCCGCGGCCACCGCCGCGCGTGCCGCCCAGCGTGGCGCAGCGCGACGCGCGCAAGGCACTCGCCGAGGGGACGTACTTCGTGCTGAGCGGCACAGTGCACGACAGCCGAGGTCGCGAGCTGGGGCCGGTGCGTGAGGTGCTCGGGGACGAGTATGCCGAGGAGCCGGCCGCAGGCGCCAGGCACGCCGACGCGGACGTGGACGACGACGCGAGCTACGCGGGTGGCACAGAGGAGTGGCCCTTCGCCGACCATGCTACGGGCCGTGGCCGCAAAGGGGGCGGGGGCTCGATACGCGACGCTGCCGCCCTCGGCGCACTGCACAACGCGGGGCTTACGGAGCTCCGAAAGGTGCTGTGCGACGCCGACGGCGAGGAGAACGGCACTGCCACGCGCACTGAGTTGCTGCGAGGCCCTTGGGTGCCCGGAGGTGTGAATAGCCTGCCGAGCGCCGTCGAGCTGGCTGCGACCAAGGGCGGCACGATCAAGGGAGGCGGCAACGTCGTGCGAAGCTCGGCGCCGAAGAGCAAGCTCAGCGCGGCGGAGATGGAGGACAATTGGGCGAAGCTGAGTTGAGAGCCGCATCGATCTCCTCTGTCCTCTCTCTCTTTCTCTCGTTCTGCGCAGAGCCAGACGCGTGTTGTGTGAACTCTCTGCCAGCATGCGGTTCACCGTCTTCACGAGTCTCAGGTTTGTCAGCTAAGCAAGGTTCAGCCTCCCGTAAGTCATAGCTATCCACGGGGCCTTAGCTTTTTAGCTTTTTGGCATGACTTGACTTGACTTGAGGGTGTGTTCGTTCACAGCTTCCGTATAGAAGAGAGGTGTTGTTCGCTTGTTCTTGACCGACCGCGCGAGACGGATGATGCACAAGCGCGTCGCCGCGCCGCGTGACCACGATTCATCGACAGGCGCTGAGCTCCTCGACGATGAGAAGGTGCACTCGCGACTTTGGTATCATATTGGTATCCGTTACATCTTACTCGCTCTCACCGTCACGGTGACAGTGCTCATCTTGGTCGCTGGTTTTCCTGCAGCTTCAGCCTTGGATGAGCTCGAGTCCTTATCAGCTGAAGGCTCAAAGGCAAATTTGATGAAGCAGCGGATCGCGGCCATCTTGCAGCAGCAGCGGCAGCAGCGGCAGCAGCGTCGAGAGCAGCAGCAGCAATGGACGCTCGAGGACACAAAGGCCTCTGAGCTGGTGACCGCGAGGCACGACCTCAGTGCGTTTCAGCAGCGCTTGCAGGGCCGCGGCGGTGGGAATGCGTTAAGTTGGTGGGGAACCTTCGAGCCCGAGCCCAGGCCAACGTTCGCGGAGCTGTCCAAACGCTTGCCATCGTTCGAAGAGCTGTCCAGGGATTGGAAGCCTCCTGCCGCCGCCGACGCCTTCCCACGTGTGCTCCACCAGACGTGGCGCACGCACATGGTGCCGCCACGGCTCGCCGTGTTCATGCGCTCGTGGCGCGAGCGCAGCGCGAGCGGATGGAGCTTCCGGCTTCACACCGACGAGGACAACGCCGCTCTCGTCCAGTCGCGCTACTCGTGGCTGCACAAGAGTTACCTGATGATGAATGCGATCCAGCGAGCGGACGTGGCGAGGCTGCTCTACATGCATGCGTTTGGCGGTGTGTACGCCGACCTCGACGTCGAGCTGCTCGCGCCGCTCGACGCGCTGCTCAACCAGACTGCCACACTCGGAGCGAGCGCCATGCTTGGGCAGGAGCCTCTTCCCCACGCGGTTCTCCTCGAGCGCCAGCCTCGCCAGATCTGCAACGCAGTGCTCGCGAGTGCCCGCGGCCATCCATTCTGGCTGTGGGCGTTGCATATGGCGGCGCTGCGCGTGAGCACCGACCAGGGCTGGGGCGATCCAGTGGGCTCGACAGGCCCTCGAATGCTCGAACAAGCCGTCATCAAATGGCAGGCGAGGCATGCGAACACGGAGCTCTCACTGCAGATCGCCCAGCCGGACACCTTCTTCCCGTTATGGGATAGCATGCAGAAGGAGACCTTTGAGGCGCGCTGCCTCTTCAACGACTACGCGAACCAGTCGGAGATCACGGCGGCGAGCCTGTCGGACTTGGTAGTGTCCACGTGTGACAGGCTGCGGGCAGAGGGCTTCACACCCACGATCCCGCCCGACGGCTCCGCGCTCGCCGCACATCATTGGGCGCACTCTTGGATGGACAGCTTCTCGGACCGCTTTCAGGAAGACAAAGTGCGAGATGTCTTGATGCTCGACCAAACGAACGACCAAATGGCAGGCGACCAGACGCGAATTAGGGGTTTAGGGCATGAACAGTAGTTACCGAACCGAACACGGAGCTGTTCAGCTGTTATTGGAGACGGCCGGCATGGGCAGAGGCTTGGCAGGCCGCGCAGATTTTCACAAGAAACCTCGACCACATACAATGTCCTCGCCAGTCGCCTGTTGGGGTTCAAATCCCTCTGCTACCGTACCTGAAGTACCTCGTTTCCGAGAAGCAATGTTGTTTCGTAACCGGACAATCACAAAGACTTGAGGACTTTCAAGGTTTTTCGAAAGGCTCGTGGAGCCACCGAGTTAGAGGCTGTAGTGGCAACGTCCCCAATTCCGGTTTCGGAATAACTTTCACATGTTACCAACGCGTCCAAGTTTACGATTGACTTTCGCAACTTGGCGCCCTTTTCATCGGAAATTTCATCTTTCAACACGATAAATCTCGAATTTATTGTCCTTTCTCGGTTTTTCACGCAGGGGGCGGAGAATCCAGAGTGGAGAACGCCGTCGGTCGGGTCCTTGTCAGACGGCTGACGCTCATGAGCGACGAGGATACCGACCTCGTTGTCGACGACGAAGACGTGCTCATGGGCGAGGTGGTGATGTCTGAGTCCACGTTTCCCGCCGCTCCCCTGGTCAGGCCTCCCGTGATGTTATCTCCCGTGTTGGCTCATACTTCTACATGCGCCGAGACCCTGATCACGACGGCGAGCCCGAGCGACTTCGTACGCGTGAGCCCAACGGTCGCCACATCCCTTGTCACATCGTCTCGCCACGCCATGTGACGCGGGAGCTGGCCGGTGCTCGACCCGGAGGATGTCGGCGAGGTAAGAGGAATCCCGGATACATGACTACTGCCTACCCGTAACCCTCCCGGCTACATTCACCCCCGCATGACGCAGCAATGCGAACTCGCGACGTGAGACTGTGCGCCATCTATGTGCCATCCTAGTGCACCATCCATCATCTGGCGCCCGCAGTTGCACTTCTAGATGTTTCGCGCACCCGGTGCGCAGCATCCAGCAATGCCCGGAGTACTGGTCGTACTGTGCCCCGTAACTTCGTACATGTACTCGCACTGCCTATGTCGTGATCATCGCCCGTGTGTGTGCCGTTAGCGTAACTCGATGCTAGTAAGAATTACGCATTCGGGGTTAATGTGAATGGCACGGACGCTCGGTCACATTCGAGAGATAGCCGAGCCGGCCGTCCCGTAACAGCGCGATATCGCGTTCGTCGTATGGCGAGCTACGCAAGCGTCGAGCGCCGAGTACACACGGCGCATTTTTGCGTCACCGGAACACACCTGAGCGTAGTAAAGCTCACTCGCCTTCGTCGTCCGCGTCGATGTCTGGCTCAAGATCCTCCGGATCCTCCTCCTCGTCGCCGCCGCCGTTGCCTTTGCGTGACTGCGACCTCGGGCGGGTGTTGGCTCGGCGCTTGGCCGCGGAGGTGAGCTGCATCTCGGCCCACTGCCGGATGGCCCCTCGCGTCTTCGCCAGGCCCTTATAGTAGTATCGGACAGTCTCCTCCGACGTGTCCTCCCAGCTGTCGCGAGGCCCAAGGCGGGAGGCGGGGTTGGCCGCGGCCATGTCAAGCACTGCCAGCGCGAGCGCCTTGCCAATCTCTTGATAGCACGCCTCATCGTACTTGTGACTTACCGAGGTGTTCCGCGGCGCCTCGGGGCTCATCGGGCAGCTGCTCATCTCGGCGCTCTCGAGCAGCTCGCCCGTATACTTTTTGGGCAGCTCATTCATGCTGATACCGCTGTCATAGTTGCACTCGAGCGTGTAGACGGTAGGCAGGCCGGTGTGCTTATACACGGCGGCGCGCGCAGAGCCCTCCATGCGCTGCGAGTCGAACCACTGACACGCGGCGAAGTCGAGCCAGAGCGTGTTGAGGCTCACGAGTTTGGCGAATAGTCCAGCGCGTGTGAGCTCGTCGAATGAGTTCCCCAGATTCCCGTACAAGAAGCAGCCGCGCTTGCCCGCGTGCGCATGGCAGTCGACGAACAGGTGCAGCGCGCCACGCTCGTGCAATTGCTGAACAACTGCGCAGCATGCATGGATGCTCGGGTGCTCCGCCGCGCTCGCTTCCAAGTACACGCGGTTCAGATTGACGCCGCGCGTGTCCGTGCGGTAGTAGCCACGAAACACGCCGTCCGGATTGAGCATCGGGATGAGCTTGAAGACGAAGCGCTCGCGCAGCGCGGCCGCGCGTGGATCATCGGTACGTACGAGGAAGGCCAAGAGCCCGTCGAGCACGTGCGAAGCGGGCGTCTCGCCTGGGTGCACGCGCGCCGAAACGAGCACCACCGGCTTGTTGGGGAATGCATGCGGCCGCGCGTGACCGTCGCGACTTGAAGCCTCGGGTAGCAGCGGTGCTGGTAGTGGCGCCTCCGGCTCGGCCTCGGGCAGTCCGTTCGTGCCGGTGATCGTGATCAGATCGATGCGTCGACCCTCGAGAGAGCGGCAAAGCAGCTCACGACGGTAGTACAAGTTGGGCGCGGGCGTCGCCGGCAGCAGCTTTGCTGCGCTGTATGCTGCAGCTGTGCCGATCTCCGCCACCACCTCCAACTGTGAACGCGGCGCAACGTTCCTTTTGACTGCCGTTTCTGAGCCGCCGCTGCTGCTCACAACTTTCGCAACGCCTCCCCGCTCATCCACGGCATTGGTGGAGGGCGCATCGCCACTGATGCCATCGGTGGCTGCGGGCGCGCTCGCAACGGCGCTCGCCAACGCTCCGTTGCGTTCCGTCGCAGCGCCCTCTACGGCAGCGCCTTCCACGGCAGCAGCGCCGTCCCTAGCGCGCAAACATTTGGTGAGCCAGGCCCACGGATCCGGCGGCGCGGGCAGCGCTCGCTCGCGCGAGCATGCTCCGGGGTGCGGAGGAGGTGGCGGGGGAGGTGGCGGGGGTGGTGCTGGGGCGGGTGGCGGTGGTGCTGTTATTAGCGCACTCATCCCGGCCTCGACTGCTGCCTTTCGGGCCGCGTGCCTGAGCACGCTCAGATCCGAACGCTCTCTCGCAGCGTCCGCATCTGCCCGCGTTCCGTCGCCCTCAACGGTAGCACCTTCTCTTTGGGAGAAGACACCCGTTGCAAACCAGGTGCATGGATCAGGCGGTAGTGGTGCCCCCGCTGGCGGGAGCGCGGCAGGGGGCGCGGCTGGGGGGGCTATCGGTGCGATGGGTTGGCCGTAGAGCGCATCGAGCCACGCGAGCTTCGCCATGCAATCGGCGTATAGGTTCGGGTGAGTGAAAGCAAAGTAGAGCGTGTCGGAGGCGGGCGTGTCGACCTTGTGCGTCATGGTGATGGCAAAGGTGTCGCCCACGCCCCTCTCCATGCTTGAGGGCACAGGCTGCTTGAGTCGCGTCCACTCAGGGCGCGAGGGTAGCGCGCGGTACACGGGCCTCATGTCGTGCTGGAACAGCTTCGCCTGAGGATTCATTCCTCGCACCTCGATCTCCAGCGTGCGCCCGGGGGCGGCGCCGCGCACGGAGAAGCAAAACCAGGTGCGTGAGCGTGAAACATAGCGCGTGCCCTCACAATCGCGCCGCGTCCAGACTATGAACTTGTACTCGGACCTCTGCTCGACGTGACCGAGGTTGCCGCTGTCAAAATCCGCATCGAATTCGAGGCCGCCGACAATGAGTTTTGACGTGTTTGACTGGAGGGCCGGTGGCCGGCGTGCGCGTGCGGCGAGAGCCGCCTGCAGCACCGAGGCAAGAGGGGCTGATGATGACGACTTCTCGTCCACAAAGCCGCCATCGCTGTACGCCCAACCCTCCGCGGCTGCAGCGCTGAGGCTATTGAGCTTGGCCTTGGGAGGCTTTTTCGTAATCATCGGCGGCGGCGGCGGCGGCGGCGGCGGCGGCGGTGGTGCGATGTCACCCGTAATCAGCGGCGGCGGCGGCGGCGGCGGCGGCCGATCGCTGTGACTACGCTTTGCGGCGGCGACCGCGGCCCGCCACCGATTGTTGTCCACGGGCATCGCTGCGATGGCTCCTCTGGTGTGGCTACTTACATGCTGGACGTTAGAGGCGGTGCTCATCTTTCTTACCGGGTACAGTCCAAAATTAGAAGTCTACTCTTTTCAAGGGCGGAGCCATCAGTATCATTGATACTCCTCTGATTGATACCGTTTCCAAACCGGCCCTGTTCCCTGTTCACGAGTTTTTTTCGAGTTTTTCCGCTTTCTATTTTGAGCATCGACGACCGCCGTGCCCGTGCCGACGGCGATGCAGAACAGCCGCGCGGAGCCCACCGTTCACCACGTGTCCGCGAGGCTGGTGATACGCGTTCCGTCAGCTGATGCCCTATTCGTGCCCTTTAATGAGATTGAGGTGATGGAGATGTTGCCCAACGAACGCGAAGCGACGCAGCAGCAGGCTGCGGAGCAGGGTACTTGTACATGCGCAGCAGAGCAGGAGACGAGGACTACAGAGGAGTCTCCGCAGTGTCATTCGGCAGTATCATCTCCGTCATTATCACCAGCTACCGTCGTATCACCCCTACCGCTCGAACCACCTTCCATCATATCCCCCAGCGAGCCCGGCAGCGCCGCTGCCGCAAAACCCGGTGGCTCCACGGAGCTGAGCGCGAGCGACCTCGCGGTCGCTCGGCGGCTGTGCGCCGATTGGAACCAGGTACCGTCAGACTTCCCAGATGCTCAGCTAGTCTGTGACCGGCCCGACATGAAAGGGTGGAAGCGGCCGCTCGACTTGCACGGGCTCGACGCGTACGAGACCCAGGTAGAGCTGCCGGTACGTCCCGAGACATTCCTCGCGATGCTGTGCGACGTGCAGCACCGCGTGCAGTGGGACACGAGCACCAAGGACATCCGCGTGCTGCGCACGACCGGTACGGCTGTGCACTCGGCCATTCATAAGCAGGCGGGCGACGCGATGAGCCTATTCTGGCTAGTGGAAGCGCCGTGGCCTCTTGCCCACCGCGAGTACGTGCTCCATCGAAAGCTCACGACGTTCGAGGGCCGCGGTGGCGCGGGCGGGGACGGCGACGGCGCGGTGAATCGTGCGGGCGACGGCGTGTACATCAAGGTGGACACGGCGGACGACGAGCCAGCGTCGAGGGCTATGTGGCCGAATGTGGCGACTAAATGCGTGCGAGTGAACGACTACTGGAATGTGCAGGTCGTATGGGCGGGCGGGTGCGGCACGTGCTTCCGGTCGCTCGCGCGCGAGCACCCGATGACCAACCTGCTGCCCAAGTGGGTCATGTCGTGGCTGATCGACAAGATGTTGCCGAAGTCACTCGGGTCCTTAAAGCAGACGGCGATCGAATATGAGAGGCGCTCCGACGCCGAAAGAGACGGTGAACGCGTCGTGGAGCCGGTCGGCGCGTAGCAGGGGTCACCGCCCGCCCTCGAGAATGGCTGCCATGCGCCATCTCGGATGTGTGCATGTGTCATCCAACCGAGCCACGCCCCACGCGTGGCGGAGCGGATCGCGGCCATACGGCGAGGATACGGGGCAGCGAGGGCCGAAAATCATCGACAAACGCCCTGCGATCCCAATCTCGTACCCCAAGAATCGTGCCCGTGTGGATTGTACACAGTGTTACAGTCCAATATACGTACCCGCCACACCGCTGGCCGCTGGCGGCCGCTGGCCGCTGGCCGCATGCGCATCCGCCCTCCGCCGCCCCGGCCGCTGATGTTACGGATGGTTTTTCTTTTTATTCTTTTGATGAGTAATTTTAATACCACACGATAATCGTCCCATCGCAAGAGTGAAGAGATGGAGTCGACCGTCGGTCGTCGCGCGGTCCCGGGCTATGCATCGGGGCGCGGGGTTGCGTCCTGCGTCGAGCAGGACCCACGCCAGGGCGTAGTCTGTTGCACACGCTGGTCGTCGCCCGAGTCGTACCCAAGCTTGGAAGCTAAGCTAAGCTTCCACGCTCATGAGAAGGACTGAGGCCATGAAGAGAAGGGTGCTGAGCTTCACGAGGCTCGCGCGGAGGGCGTCGACGCCGCGTGCAACCTCGATGAGCATCTCCCGAAGCCAGCGCCGCAGGCAGACCCACCAGCTGTGCTTGTTGTTGGCATGTTTTGCGCTGCCTGCACCATTCCTCTTCATGTACAGGCGGTCTCTGAAGAACCAGTCAAGGATGGTGAGTAGGATAGGCATCTGAGTCCTGGTGGATGGTTCAGGACGAGCCGCATGAGTTCGCGAAGAGGTCTGCTCTGATTTGGGGAATGCTGGAGACACAGTGGAAAGAGCGAGGAGCACATCTTTGGCTCGCCGCGTTTGCATAAACTCAGCTGCTGTGCGCGGGGTGCAGACAGCATTGCCGATTGGCTGCAGGCTCCACGCAATACTGGCCGGCAACGATTCTGCAAATGAATCGAGCGGCATGGCATTCCATGGAGGTTGCGCTGTTGCCTCGCACTGGCATGAGATCAGACGGCATCTGCCCGTGCGGCAAGAAGTGGTGCATGCAGCGCCGGCCCTAGAAGCCCCTTGCCGTGAGATGTGGCGCACCGCAAAGCTCAACATGGAGGGCGGCATAATGGCCGCGCTTGGCAATGACTGGTGAGTGGGGGATCTCGGCCTTTGTGAATACATGGTCATGGATATGGCAGCCAACGTCATCACGAACATGGGAATGCGCTTTCGCTTCGCGAGGCCGCGAAGACGCCACACAGTGACGCCACTCGAAGTCATACTATTGTATCACCAAAACCATCCCGATTAGGCATTGGCGAGCGCCTCGCAGCTGGTATGACTGAACTTCTCACGAATGGTTAGTCGTTGACAGACTGTCTTCCCACTCCCCCCGGTGTTTTCGGGACATCGAATTCCACACATGGACGATAATGCCGACGAGGCACAGGTGATCGCATCGAGCATGAGCACTTCGCCGCCTGCTGCAAACGTTTGGTGCGTGAGCGACGTACACGCCGACTACAGCGAGAATATGGCATGGATCAAGTTGCTCACTCGTGAGCGCTTTGGCAACGACGTTCTCATCCTCGCTGGGGATGTCTCGGCGAATGACGAGGTGCTTCGCACGACGTTGAGCAGCCTCGTGGGCAGCTTTGCCATGGTGTTCTTCACGCCAGGCAATCACGATTTGTGGGTGCGTGGGCGTGGCATGAGTCGAACAGACCAGCAGAAGACATCGCTTGCTCGTCTCCAAGAAATATTTGAGCTCTGTGACGAGCTTGGGGTGCACACGCGGCCAGCGCTGGCGGCTGGCGTGGTTATCGCGCCCATTCTCTCATGGTACCACGCGTCATGGGACACCGAGGATGACATCACGGGCTGGGAGGGCATCCCCGAGGCGGAGGATGCCATGGTTGATTTTTACGCGTGCGTCTGGCCAGCGCCGCTCTCTGTCCACAATGAGTCCGTGGCGCGCCATTTTGACGAGCTCAATGTGCAGCGGGGGCTCGAGGCCGAGGTGGCCGCCTTGCGAGCAGCCAATCCGAATGCGCCGCTCATCAGCTTTTCGCACTTTGTGCCACACCCGCAGCTCAATCCAGAGAAACGGTTCCTCTTCTTTCCAAACCTGGCGAAGGCATGCGGCTCCGACATGCTCTTCGCGCGCATCGAGCGGCTCGCGCCGGCGCTGCACGTCTTCGGCCACACCCACTTCGGGTGGGACGCGACGCTGCGCGGCGTGCGCTATATCCAAGCGCCGCTCTCGTACCCCAAGGAGCGGAGTGGACGCCTCGGCACGGTGGCCACCGGAGAGACCTTCCCGCACGGCGACCCGCCGACGCCCGTGCTCATCTTCGACGGCGCGGCACGGGGCTTCCCGCCGCGCTACGACGCGGGCTGGTCCAACTGGTACACGATGTATCCACGGATGCCGCAGCTCAGCCACATTCTGGCGCCGTGGGTGGCAGGCGCCTACAAGCGCGTGCCCGGGGTGGGAGAGACGGGGTGGTTTGGCGATGCCGTCGATCCCACCACAGGCTTGCGCCTGGGCACACCGCAGTCGGCGTGGATCGAGGCGTGGAAGCTCGGGCCCAAGTCTGCCGTAACTTTTGAGGAGCAACAGGGGAAAAAGACGATGAATTCGATTTAGTTTTGATGAAGACGGAATCGTCACATTGAAATTGTTACGAAGAGCCGAGACGCGAGAGCTCAGAGTCCAATGTGGCGGGTTCAACCGTCTAGAAATGAGTTACAAGCTTCTATTTCAGAAGATTTCCAGGTGATCGTAAACCGTACAATTGATCTGGCTGGAAATTGGCAAATTCTCTCAGTGACCCGCCACGGAACAATCCATTCTGTAACTGGACATGTATATCAACAAATGCTGTCACAAATTTAATTTGATAAATACCGTCTCATCGAGCCGCGCGCCGCGCCTATCTACGAGGCACGGTTCCTTGGTCTTCTATAGGTCTTCTAGGCGCGTTAAAGCAAAGTGTCTTCCGAGCGGCAGAGACATCTCTATCATAATATACTTATCGAACTCGCCCGGCCTGGGGGGAGGCGCGGGAGGCTGGACACTTCTCCAAAACTATTGATCCTCTTGTTCGAGAATCGAGAAGTTCCCAAAGCCCTTGATCCCCGGTGGCACGGATGGCGCTGCTGATCCGGCCACTTGACGGAATTCACGAAATCTCGACGCCGAGAAGCCTCTTGGATATCCATCTGAAACGGAGATGGCAGTCACCCGACTTCGAAGCTGCTTTTTTTGGCGTTATCGTCAACGCAACCTCTCATCGTCATCAGCACCGCACTCACCGCGCTCTCACTCGTCCGGCCATGCTCAACCTCATCGTCGCCGCGAGCAGCGCCTTCTTGTTGAATCAGCCACACGTGCAAGATATTTCGCACTCGCGCGTCTGCCGCTCCGCTCCGCTGTGCATGACTTCCGAGTGGAGTTCATTCGACGAGGTACCCACGCGGACATGCGCGCGCGTCACAGGAAAGCCTTCGCATGTCGCGTCATCCATGTTGCTGATGCCGGTGATGCGCCCCGACGCAGGCCTCGCTTCACAACGCCATTGAACGCGCCTCGACGATGAGGCAGGGCGCACCGCGCAACGTGCTTCAGGGTTTGTCGTCGGCTTACGTGCTCATCTTCAATGCGGGACGGCAGGACGAGGGCGTGTACACGCTGCAGGCGCGTGTGTCGCAGGCGAGAGCAAACGTGCTTGCCTTTGAGCTCGATGACGATGCCAAACGCTTCGCGCAGCTGCTTTGTGCCGACGGTTTTGTGCGTCGCCGCCCCTTGCTCGCCTGCACCTGCACCTGCCCTGCCTCGCCCATGGAGGTGGCGTCTCTGGTGGCGTGTGCTCACGACGCGTGGAACATCTGCTGTCGCTCGCAGGACCTGGCGACCTCAACGGCCTGGGAGGCCGGCACGCTGGACAAGTTCTGCACGACGGGCTCCTTCGAGATCTCGCTCGTGCCGAAGGGCACCTTGATCATGCCGCCGGCCAAGAACGAGTACGACAAGGACGCGTTCGACCGGTTACACGGGCCGCCGGCGGACGCGTCGCCGGACATGCGGGGCGTGCAAGAGCGAAATGACCTCGCGGGCGCCCACGGCTACGCGCCTTCCGAAGAGGGGCGCTCCATCGATACGAGCTCCTTCGCTAGTGAGCGCGAGCGGCTCGAGAGGCTCTTCAAATCCGACTGACGTGATCAGACTTTCGTAGTGCAGACTGCCACCCGCGCGCAGTCGGGGCTCCGTTTGGCAAGGGAGGGGCGTGGTGCGTCGCCGAGGGCGACTGGCGGCTGAATGAGGCCCTGCGGCCTCGTGCGGGCGAGGTGCCGCAATCATGTTGATCCAAAATCATCCCGGTGACCGCAGCGAACGACAGCTGACAAGAACGGCGAGCCACATCTGACAAGAACGGCGAGCCACATGCCGAACACTGAAGGTGGATCCAGACTTCCATTCAGCACGATAGTTAGTATACATGAAAGTTAATACAACACGACGACATCCGACCGCCAGACCGCACCGCCAGCACCCATCGCCCCTCGCGCCAACCACGACAGTCGACACTCGCTCATAGACGTGGACTCTCTGACTGGGTACTCTCTGGGACTCAGAGCTTGGCCTTTGGCCAGCTCTCGGGGCTTTTTCGCTGAGAAAACTTCCCATCCGTGAGTTCAAGTTCAAGCTACTTCATAAACAACAGACAACCTAAAGGAAGCCCATCGAATGTGCTCCCTGGGAATGTGCTGTTGTGCTCTCAAGCTCTCGACCTCTCGAGGCTACATGTAGCAGTGGAGGTGAGAGTTAATATTTCCAATCAAGTCTGCGCGAGCACCTGCAGCACCACACCACCGAGCATGCCGCCGGGCACCTGGCCGCCACTGTGCCAAAGCTCCCCGTCGCCAAACTATGTATCGCAAGCATCTACATTCGACAGAGTGCTGCGTGACGCCCAAAGTTACGCAGCTGTGAACTCAACGTGAAGGTGCCAGGTCACAGGGACGGTATCCATCATGGAACCAGATCGGGGGGGATACGGAGAGCCCTGGGTATGGGGC
>PJAB01000396.1:0-27753 GCA_002887195.1 Chrysochromulina parva | reverse complement strand
GAGGCTCCGTTGACGAACCCTCGCCAAGCCCAGATCGCACCTCGGGTAGCGGAGGCTCCGTTGACGAACCCTCGCCAAGCCCAGATCGCACCTCGGGTAGCGGAGGCTCCGTTGACGAACGCCGGCGGACGTGGCTGCAAGGCTCTTCGGCCAGAGAAGGCTCTGCGGCGTCGGCGAGCGCTATCGAGGCAATCGAGTCTGCCGCCGCGGGCGTCGGCGCCGCCGCGGGCGTCGGCGCCGTCGCGGGCGTCGGCGCCGCCGCGGGCGTCGGCGCCGCCTCGAGCTGCTTGGCAGCCCAGAAGGCTGCCGCGCTCGTGGCGAGCGCATGGCGCTGCACCAGTGCCTCCGCCTCTGCACAGCGCTGGCAGAGCAGATCGATAGTGCACGCAGCATGCTCCACGGCGGCGCACAAGTACTCCGCCTCCGCCGCCGCCGCCTCGGAGGCATCGGCGGCCGCCGCGGAAGCTTCCATTGTGACCTCCCTTGAAACCTCCCTTGTAACTTCCCCAAAGGGCGCGGTGCCAGTGGGAGGGCCTGTGGGAGATTGGGCGAGCTCGAGCTCGATCTCCTCGAGCTCGGCCAGCAACGTCGCCTCCGCGTCGCACAGCGCAGCCCGCCTCTGGGAGGCGATCGCCAGCGATAGGCCGTGCTGCCGCGCTCGGCTCAGAACGGCGCCATGCGTGCCCACCGCGGCGCCACGCGTGCCCACCCCGGCGCCACTCGTGCCCGCCACGGCGCCACGCGTGCCCACCACACCCGCCGCGCCTGCCACGCCGGTCGCGCCGACGACTAGACCAGCGATCTGCGTGCGCAGCTCGAGCACGTGGGAGCTCACCTCGGCGGCCGAGAGGCTGAGTGCGTGGCGAAGAGGGGCCAGAGCCCAGCTGGCAGGCGCGCGATCGCCGCCATCGCCGCCATCGCCGCCATCGCCGCCATCGTCGCCATCAGCAGCAGCACCGTCAGCGCTTGCGCTCGGAGCCCCGGCCGCGTCGCCATCAGCAGCAGCACCGTCAGCGCTCGGGGCACCGGCCGCGGCGGCCTGCTGCTCGCCATGGAAAGGACCTCCTCGAGGCGCCGTGGCGGGCGCGTAGCTGTGGAAAGGACCTCCTCGAGGCGCCGTGGCGGGCGCGTAGCTGTGGAAAGGACCTCCTCGAGGCGCCGTGGCGGGCGCGTAGCTGTGGAAAGGAGCACCGGCTGCAACGGCCTGCTGCTCGACCAGCAGCCTGGCGAGCCGCTTCACACGCTCCGCGACCACCTCGAGCGACGCGGGCAACGCGCCGACGCTGCCGCCCTCGCTGCCGGCGCCGCCCTCGCCGCCACTCTCGCTGACTGGCGGCGCTGTCGCGAGCATCTGATCGACCGTGCCCAGGGCAGCGCGCGCCCGTTCTTCGAGCGCACCCTGATGCGCCAATGTTCGCAGCATTCGTTGGATCGACTCGACGAAGGCCACGGAAAGGCGCGAGGGCAGCCACTCGACGCCGGCATCGGCGCCGCCAATCTCGCCAGTCTCGCCAATCTCGCCAATCTCGCCACTGCCCCGGCCGCTGCCGCTGCCCTGGGCGTGCTCTCGCACCAGGGCCGCGCCACCCTCCGCGAGGCCCGCGTGCCAATCGGGTGCTCGCGGGCAGCGCCGGTGCAACGCGTTGATGAGCTCGAGCACCTCGCGTAGCACCGCTCCCTCGAGAACGCTCGAGAACGTGCGAGATGCGATCTCGAATTCGTCAAACAGAGCCAGCACCGCCGCCCGCGCCTCCGACGCCTCCGCCGCAGCCGCCGCAGCCGCCGCAGCCGCCGCCTCCGCCTCCGCCGCAGTTTTCGCTGCCTCCGTCGCGGCCGACGCCTCCGCCGCCTCCGCCGCGGCGGCCGCGACGACCGAGGCTGGGCCGCCGTTACGAGCGCCGTTGCGAGCGTCGGCGCTGGCGTGGGCGGCCATGGACATCGACATGGACATGGACGTGGACTGAGTCAAAGGCGGTGGCGGCTGCACGACCAGCGTGCTCGCCATGGTGAGGACTTGCTCGAGGCGGGTAGACGCCGCGGCCGCGGCGGGCGGCAAGCTGAACGCCGCCAGCTCCTCCTTAGGCGCCGTGGCGGGCGGCAAGCTGAACGCCGCCAGCTCCTCCTTAGGAGCCGTGGCGGGCGGCAAGCTGAACGCCGCCAGCTCCTCCTTAGGAGCCGTGGCGGGCGGCAAGCTGAACGCCGCCAGCTCCTCCTTAGGCGCCGTGATGAGCTCCTGCAGAGGTGCGGGCGCGGCTGCAGCCGCGGGCAGCGACGTGTGCGCTCGGCTCGCGGCCACGTATGCGGCCGGCGGCTTAGGCGGGAACGTGGGCGCCGTGACGGGCGCCTGGACAGACACGGACGGCGGCGGAGTCAGGCAGTGTCTGTTCACAGCCAGGCTCACAGCCAGCGCCTCCGTCTCAGCTGCTGGAGCGCTGTGTTGAGCGCTGCTTCTTGGTGCGTCGACGCTCCGCGCCGTGTTGAGCGTGCCGGCCGAGCCTGGCCGTGAACCTGCCTGTGAACCTGCCTGTGAACCTGCCTGTAAACCTGGCGCCCCTGCAGAGATGGCTCTGAACGCTGCAGAGGTGGCTGTGGAAGCGCTACCGTCTGAAGGGCCCGGTGTGGCGCTCGTCGTGGGCGGCGCGGCCTTGGCAAGCGTGGTCGACGCCGCCGACGTGTCCGCCGTGACTGGAGCGGTGCCGGTAGCCAGACTGGCGGCAGCGCTGGCAGCGTCACCACTATGGGCAGCTCCGCTGCTGCGCCGGCGCTCCGCCATCATCACCTTCATGATCTTATTCATGAGCACCTTGCCGTTGCATTCCTGCACAGCGACCTCCGCGGAGGTGCGGTCGCGGAAGGTGACAAAGGCGCATCCACGCGAGTTTCCTGCCGAGTCCTGCAGCAGCTGGATGCCCTTTACGGCACCGTAGGGCTCAAAGGTGGCGCGCAAGCGGTTGGTGTTCACAAACTTGGAGCACACGATGTAGATGCGCACGCCCTCGTCCTCGTTCTCTATGCTGAGCGGTGGCAGACGCACGAGCGTGATCGTACTTCCGTCGATCATGTGCTGCGATGTGGCCGCAGCGCTTTGATAAGCTTCCGCGCCGTCAAACTGCACGGAGCCCATGGTCCCATGGTGCCCAACGTAGGCGTCGAGGATGGCACCGAATTTGGAGAAGTACGAGCGCACGCCCTCGGTCGTTACCACGCCGCCGTCGGCCGACTCGAAGGAGATTCGGTTCATGCGGATACGGAGCGGGGCTCACCTGCGAGGCGGTCTCCGATCACGGGTCGGAGGGAGGCCCGAAACACGTTGCCAGAGTGAACAGGTCGGTACGGTAAAAAGACACCGGGGGGAGCCGGGACACACACGAGACACACGGAACACGCGGACGCACAAAGGCACAGAGGTCGGTACGGTAACGGTAGCGGTACATGTATCTGAGACTGAGGTCGGGGATTGCCTATTGCATCGACGGGTGGCGTCTCGCGTAATGACGACGCCTTTTTTCGATCCAGGTTCATCAGCTCCCCGTCACAATCCCCGGGCGATCAAGCGCCCGGATGTCGCACACCGACCCACTGGCCGCACGCTCTCAAGTTTATGACCGAGCTTCAAGTGGTGGCTCTAGATTGTTGGCTGTCCAGCGCCCGTATTACGCCGCTTTGGGGGGCTCAAACAGCCTCGGTGCCGTCGACATCGACGCCAAGAAAAACGGACATCTTCACAAGCCTTACACTGAGCAGCTGAAGCGCAGGCTGGCGGCCTTAGGTTACGATTATTCAGATGGCCTCATGGGGGGGGCAGGGCCGGTGCTCGTGGCAGCTTGCTCCTCGCGCTACATCCCATCTGGAACACGTGTCGCAACCCTCGAGTTCTTGCCAAACATGGGGTTCCAGGACCCAAAATATGAGCTGAATGCCATGGAGAAGCTGATCTATACAGCAAGAGTCATCCGTCGAGCGTCCACCTTCTTGATCAATATCTTACCTTGCAGCGAAATCTACCGTATCGGGCAGAGTCGAGGATGCGTCACCGGCATGTTCGGTTGCACAACGCGGCAGGTCGTTGAGCAAATGGGAGACTTCATCGCCAAGCTCGGCAACGCCTACAATACTACCACTATCACGATAGATTGCGATACCGATCGCACGCTCTTTGGCAACGACACTTTTCATATCGCGCAACACACTCACAATCGGCTCTTTGATCAGATCTGGCGCGAAGTGGGCAGCCAAGGCGAACCGAGCATTTATGCACCCAAATCTAAGTCTTCAGTCGCAGATCCTATCTCAGGTTCAGTCTCGTCTACACCCTCGACCAGCTCGGACATCTCCGAAATCTCCGTTGGGGTCACCTGCCACATGGGGGAAGAGCTCGGGCAGCTCGTGCTCGCCGCCAACGGCTTTGAGCATCAGAACATTGCGACTCCAAGGCAACGTCCGAAGATCGCATGGCTCGCCGATCGTCTGGGGTCGACCCTCGAGTTCTGTGCGCGGCTGCCGACGCGTGAGATGCAGGCCGTGTTGAGCAGCGATCAACAGCGTGTCTACCGGAGTGGAAAGTTGCGACGCCGGTTCAACTCTGTGGAGCCGTATGTCATCTCTCTGGGCGTACAGGTGAGCCACATACAGAATCGACCGCTCTACGGTCTCGTCCACGTCGAGTGCCTGAGTGGCTGCATATGCAACTGCATACGGTCGGAACAGGATCCCTTCACGAATTGCACCTACGACACACTGGCGACCAAGGTTGGTACGGTCACTCACTTTCTCCGTATGAGGGTCTCCGTGGCCAACGCAACAGCGGCAGAGGGCGGCATTCGCAGGCCAGTCACTAGCAATTATGGTGGCAAGCCTTGCATGGCCCCCGACTCCTGCCACATGCGCATCTCGAACAGCGTGAGCGGAAATCGATCCCGGGTAGCCGTGCGCGCTCTCATCGTTGGTGTCCATGACTGGCGGGTCGCCTTTCTGAACTCATGGACGATAGGCAGGGCGCATATGCGAGATCTGAACCGCAGACAATAATCCGGGTATAGCGTATACATTTTTGAAATCGCTAATCGGTGCCGACCCCGCCGCCCGCCGTTAGACCGTTCTAACTAAGTTCTTAACTTCTTGGTAGGACATCACCTATCCTGGCTCCGTTCTTTAGTCGAAATCCGCAACTCGCCCCACGTCCTACGTACCCCCGGACAGCCTTCCCCTATCCGCTATCGTTTACCGCATCGCCCGGCCTATCGGCCCTGCTCTCACGCTCTGCGCTCTGGGTTGATCGAGGACGCGCGGACCCGGAAGGACGGACGCGGACGGACGGACGCTCGGACGGACGAAGCGGAGGCCGGAGCGCGCGGCGCGCGCGCGCGCGCCGCGCCGAGCGACACCATGACGAGCGACACCATAATTCTTCACATGTATTCGAACTCGACACGGCGGAGACCGGGGGCGAGCAATCCGAGCGCCCACCTGATGAGAGCCTCGAATCGGAACAGGTCCTGGGTGTAGATCGTCCTTGGTGTAGATCGTCCTTGGTGTAGATCGTCGTCCTTGGCAGGCAACGAGTCTGGGTGAAGGCGGCGAGGCTCCACTTTGGCGACGAGGCTCTCGAGTTGAGGTCGGAGTGCGCGCCAGAATCTGACATTTATCGGGGCCATCTCGAAGAACCGCAGCGTCAGCTCTTCGAGCCGCGGCATGCGTCGCACATTGTCGATCAAGCTCACCAGATCCGCGACAGCGTCTGGCAAGTCTTCCTTTCCTTCCAGCGCGTCCATATTATATTCAACAGTGAACCCCACAGAAAAGGTTCGCAGGTTGACTTGCTCCGCGGGATCGAAATGAGCCCACAAATACTCATCGTGCTCGATGCCTTTGAGGGTGCTCAGCCTAAGCTCCGACAACGACTTCATCGCCTCAGACGACTTCAATACGCGACGGATCCTTTTGCAAAAACTACCTGACGGGGCGAAGTCGACGTGACGCAGAGCAGGCATGTCTTTGATGACGGTTGCGAGCAGAATGGCTTCATCGTCGTCCAAGCCGAGGGTGCCACGAAACGTGTGCACTTTCTTGAGCTGCGCGAGAAAAGCCCGGAGGATTTCCAAATGGACTTCCAAATCGACTGCCTCATCGAGTTCAATCCCTACCGGCCGGTAGCCATTTCCATGTCGTTCCCATAGCTCGTTGCCACCGATATGGATCTCCTCGAGATACGGAAGCGTGGCGAGTTGTGAGATGAGCGAGTAGAGAAACTTCTGGTTCGAGCCACTTGGAAATGATTCCTGAATAAACACTCGCACATGCCGAAAGCGTGGAGTGTTCAGCTCCAGCGGAGTTCTCTCATCCACCATCCAACCATCTTGTGCAAATAGATGCATGTCATAAGAGGTATAATAATCAAAACAGGTCGAGTAGTCGGAGGCTGTCGTCGGCTTCGTCGTGTGGGGAGATTCAATAGGGCAAAGACTTACATAGTAGCGGTTATTGGATCGACGCAATTGCTCGTCGATAACCTGTGTCCACTCACGGCACACGAGCCGAAGCCTCCACACCGTGCGCATCGTCGGCCAAGTGAATTGGAAGATCAGTGCAAGCGGACCAACGGCGAGCAACTCGAAGAATGATTTGTCGTCTGGTGCCGTGATCTTTGCGCTTGCTGCCGCTGTCTTCGCGCTGCTACGGCGAAGATACTTCACGGCCTGCGCGCCCGACGCCATTTATTAGCCCGACGGACGGGCGGACGAAAGGAAAAGTCTTTCTCCGACATCTTCGCGTGAACCCATCGTAGTCTGCCGTGCTACGCTTTCTATTTATGAATCCTCGTACTGTACAGTTCTGTACCGGTACCTGTTTTAGATCTGTGTGCCCGTGAGCGCCCGTGTGTCCCGTGTGTGTCCCGTGTGTGTCCCGGCTCCCCCCGGTTTTACATTCCAACATCGCACGGGCCTAAGTTACGCACCACGGCTCCACGGCAGGCCACGACAGCGAGGGCCTCTTTTTTTCTCAGGGAACCTCCAGGAGTGAAACCAACACACGTGCACACCAGAGGATTTACTAACATGATCCGCCTCTCTTCCGACTCTTGTTGCGTTCTATAGTCGAATATGAATCCGCAACTCGCCCGGGGGAGACCGGACTGGCCCACGTCCTAGTACTATGTACTAAAGTACACCGACGCCCCAGACAGCCTTCACCCCTCGTTTACCGATCGGTATCGGCCCGGTTTTTCGCCCTTCACCTCTGCGCTATGGGTTGATCGACGCGCGGACCCGGACGGACGGAGGGAGGGACAGACGGAGCGGAGGCCGGAGCGCGCGCGCGCGCGCGCCGAGCGACACCATGACGAGCGACACCATAATTCTTCACATGTATTCGAACTCGACACGGCGGAGACCGGGGGCGAGCACTCCGAGCGCCCACCTGATGAGAGCCTCGTGGTGTAGATCGAGAAGCAACGAGTCTGGGTGAAGGCGGCGAGGCTCCACTTTGGCGACGAGGCTCTCGAGTTGAGGTCGGAGTGCGCGCCAGAATCTGACATTTATCGGCCCCTCGTGACACGACCCTATCCGCAGCGTCAGCTCTTCGAGCCGCGGCATGCGTCGCACATTGTCGATCAAGCTCACCAGATCCGCGACGGCGTCCGGCAGGTCTTTCTCTTCATCCAGCTCCGCCAGCACCACCTCTATGTCAAAGGTGAACCCCACAGAAAAGGTTCGCAGGTTGACTTGCTCCGCGGGATCGAAATGGGCCCACAAATCTTCATCGTGCTCGATGCCTTCGAGGGCGCTCAGCCTAAGCTCCGACAACGACTTAATCGCCTCAGACGTCGGCCACCCGCCGTACGCCGTACTCGTGATGCAAAAATTACCTGACGGGGCGAAGTCGACGTGACGCAGAGCAGGCATGTCTTTGATGGCGGCTGCGAGCAGAATGGTTTCAACGTCGTCCAAGCCGAGGGTGCCACGAAACGTGTGCACTTTCTTGAGCTGCGCGAGAAAAGCCCGGAGGATTTCCAAATGGACTTCCAAATCGACTGCCTCATCGAGTTCAATCCCTACCTGTAGGTCATTTCCATTTCGGTCCCCTTGCTCGTAGCCACCGATATGGATCTCCTCGAGATACGGAAGCGTGGCGAGTTGTGAGATGAGCGAGTAGAGAAACTTCTGGTTCGAGCCACTTGGGAACGATTCCTGGATAAACACTCGCACATGCCGAAAGCGTGGAGTGTTCAGCTCCAGCGGAGTTCTCTCATCCACCATCCAACCATCTTGTGCAAATAGATGCTTGTCTTCATGGAGTGAGGACAGATGAGGAACTTCAATAGAGCAAGAACTTACATAGTAGCCGGTATTAGATTGACGCAATTGCTCGTCGATAACCTGTGTCCACTCACGGCACACGAGCCGAAGCCTCCACACTGTGCGCATCGTCGGCCAAGTGAATTGGACGATCAGTGCAAGCGGACCAGCGGCGAGCAACTCGAAGAATGATTTGTCTGCGCTCGCTTCCGCTGTCTTCGCGCTGCTACGGCGACGATTCTTCACCGCCTGCGCGCCCGACACCATTTTTAGTCGTATCGTTCCCGATGAAGCAAGTCTTTCGTCTCTCGGTAACATGACTCCCTATTTCGGTCCGTTCGGCTAATACAGCTGAGAGCTGCGCAGAGAGTGCTTACATGTAACAAAGGTTTCTTACGAATGCGCTCAAAATAGCGCGAGGACCTTCACACTCGTGTCACTTTTTTGCCGAAGTGGGTCACCTACCAAGGTATCCTGCCGCGAAGCTGGAGATGAGCAAGTCAGGCATCAAATGGGACGAGGGAAACCTGGCCGAGAACGAGGAGGAACGGCTGACGGCCAACCGCACGAAGATCGACGAGCCAAAGACGCCCTTCCACAGGTTAGAGGAGGACGGCGAGGAGCCCATGGCCTACCCTCCAAAGGCCCCACCAGCCAAGGCTGGCGGACCGCTCCGGCCGAGCGAGGATCTGTTCGCCAAGATCGCGCAGGCCGCCGAGGAGCGGCAAGCGAACGCTGAGACCCCCGAGGATGAAGAGGGTGCGTCACCATCCCCTGCCCACGCGCACACCCTTGTTTGTGTCCGCATGCACTCATCTGCCTGTTGCGCTTCGAGGGTGTTCGCAGAGAAGCGAGCGGCTTTTGAGCATGGGCGGAAGAATCACTACAAGATTGGCAGCCTCGCGGAGCTGCGCAAGAAGGCAGCTGAGATGGATGCGGAGGAGGAAGAAGATTGACACGCAGCGCGTGATTGAACCCTTACATTTATCGTATACCGTACGCTTCTAGGAGACGATGTGTTTTGACACGACGGCGTCTCATGTAGCCCAGAGGTGTTGCATGAGTATGACCATGGTATCGATCAGTCTAAACTGAATCCCAAATCTGTGGTCCATCTACGACAAGCTCGTACTAACCTCTGCTCTCGTCTCGGTTATAGAAGAGTAAGTTGTATGGTCGGGAAGCGTCTCTCGGGTCTGCTTGAGCATCGCAAACAGCCTCGCTTCTGGCCGGTTACCGGCGTTGTGCCGAGTTCGAAAGCGTCCCTGCAGCAAACGAGCCGCGTAATCTTTGGCGACTTCTTCCTCCTTAGCGGCCGTGAAGATGGCGGAGCTCGTCATGGGCATCGCGTCCGAGCTTTTGCGTCCTCGGCCGCGCGGCATGAGCAGTCGAGCGAGTTTGCCGCCGGCCGTGTTGAGTGCGGCGCCCCCGTCCGTGGGTCCGATCGCGGGCGTTTCGCCGCGCGCTGACTTGTCACCAAGTTTGGAGCCGCCCTTACCCGCCGGCCCGCTGAGGACCTTCTTCTTGTCCTTTGCGGCTTCCTCGGCCTCCTTTTTGCGCCGGCGGAACTCGCGGCTCATCTCAGCCCCTGCATCGAGCAGCCGCTTGATCGCTGCGGGCGTCGAGGCGTGATCCAGGGCCGACTTGCCGCCCTTGTCCTTGCGGTTGATGGCGCTCGTCGCCATGAGGGGGAGCATCGTCGCGTCGTGCCCTAACTTGGCCGCGTGCATGAGGGCAGTGACGCCGTCCTTGTCCGCAGCGTCCGGGTCCGCCTGAGCCTTAAGCAGCACCTGGACCACGCGCTCGTGCGCGCCTACTGCCGCGTCCATGAGCGCCGTGAACCCACCGAGTCGCACGACCGTTGGTGTGGCCCCCGCCTGTATAAGCACCTCGATGGATGCCACGCGGCCGTGAAACGCCGCGTGCATCAGTGCCGTCGAGCCTCGCTTGTCCTGAAGGTTGACGTTTGCGCGGTGCTGCAGCAAGATGTTGGCGCACGTGGCGCCGTGCGCCGAGGAAGCGGCTGCCATCAGCGCTGAGAAGCCGTTACTCTGGCGCGCGTAGTCCACTTGCGCATGCGCCTCGCACAAGCGTGCCACAACCTTCGCGTGCCCCTGGGCACAAGCGACCATCATCGCGTTCCAGCCATTGGACATGGCGGCGTCGGCCTCTGCTCCGAGCGAGAGCAACGTCGCGACCATCTCGTCGAAGCCGTTGTACGCGGCGGCAATGACCGCGTTGTACCCATTCTCCTTGGCCAGGTTGGGATTGGCGCCGCCCTGGGTGAGCGTGCGAACCACGTTGGGGTAGCCATTGTACGCGGCCGTGATCAGGTGTGTCCAGCCGTTGCGCCTCGCGTAGTTCGGATCTGAACTCGCCTCGATGAGCGCGCGAGCTGCGCGCTCGTGCCCGTTCTCGCACGCGGTGCCCAGCGGTGTGAAACCGTCGTCGTCGGGAAGATCGAGCTCGGCCCCCGCCTCAATAAGGATGTCGACGACGTCAGTGTACCCCTCCTCCGCAGCCATCGAGAGGGCACAAGACATGCTCCTTGACTTCAAGCCCACATCCGCCCCCGCGCGCAAGAGCGCGGCTACGATCTCGACGTGCCCACGCCGACTGGCGAGCATGACAGCCGTCGTCTGCCCCGCGCTCCATGCCGCGTCCACCCGAGGGCGGCCGTTGGCGCCAATGACCTCGTCACCGCTGATGGCCTCGAGGGCTCGCTTCACTTCCTCCGTGCTGCCGTGTGCCGCAGCCCTCAGCAGCATCGAGGCCTTGCCTTCCACAGGCTTCGCTAGGTCGCGATCGGCCGCCGATGGCGAGAAGGCGCGTCGAACTGCAGCGTGCCCGCACTGCAGTGATAAGTCCCAGGGAGTCACCCCGAAGGTGTTGCGCACCTCAGCGTCCGCGTTCGCGGCGAGGAGCCGCTGACAGATGGTCGCGTCGCCTCGGCGAACGGCATAGTGCAGCGGCGTATTCGCCTGCGCGTCGCACTCGAAGACGGAGACGCCGCCATTGATGAGGGCATCAACCAGCTGAGGTGTGCCTGAGCGCGCCGCCTCGCAAAGCAAGGCGCCCGCACCGCCCTCGGCAATCCGTAGAACATGCTTTGCAGGCAAGATGGCCGCCTCGATGGACGTGCTTGAAACTTCGTACAGGCCCTTGCCGCGGGCAGCGCGCACGACGCCGGTCTCCCAGCGGTAGTGAGCGTCCGACCAGACGAGCACCGGCGCGCCCGAGGCAAAGCTTGGCCGGGCACGCCCGGGATCGACGGTGGAGATCATCGCGCCAAAGACGCGCGTCGCGCGCTCGCCGAGCGAAGAGAGCAGAGTGGTCATCATCGCGGGCCATGGCTGGGTCGCGCCGCGCGAGAGGAGAAGGATAGCTGCCTTGAGTGGCGTGCGCTCCGCCTCAGGCAGCCTAGATCCCTCCTGCACCTTGAACGACGTGCGAGGCCCCGCATTTTCCTTCGCGTCGACCACCGACTTCTCGGCGGCTGTGATCTTGGCATCCAGGTCCGGTGGCAGCGGGTCGCGCTGCAGCGCCTGCAGCAGCAGCTTGACGGCGCTCGGGTACTCTCCCGAGCGTGCCTGAAGCAGCACCGTGCGCATCATGCGTGCGGAGATCGCGCCTTCGTCATCCTTCTCGCCCTCCCACTGCTTCGGATCGCCCAGTGCATCCATCACATCCTTTTGGGCGGCGAGAGCGCGCTCCGTAGCCTGCATGAAGGCGTGCGCGTGGTCAAACTCGGAGGCGCCTCGCTCGCCCGATTCGTTGCGCAGCCCGGTGAGCGACAGCAGCGCGCGCTGCGGCGCACCCGACAGGCGCAACTCGCGGATCATCATGTCGAGTACGTCGAGGTGCGCGCGCTTCATGCCGCCCACGATGTCCTCAATTGTGCGATTGTTTTGATGGCAGATCACGCGCAGATCGACGACGACTCTTGAGCCCTCTACCCACGGCTGAGAGACGATCTCCAGCCCAGATCGCGGCGCGAACACCACCTCCTTTTCCATCGGCGTCTGCGAGAGAAATTCGACGTCCGCACCCGCATCGCCCAGACCCATCTTGATCTGGAAGAGCATCAGCGGTCGGTCGGGCCGCGGCTCGTCCAGCGGCCCGCGCTCGTGCGTAAAGGCCACTTGCCGGTCCGAGGTGCAACTGAGGAAGGCGAGCTCAACTCCACCCATGATGCCCTTGCTGTCGGGCTCGAAGAACTCCTTGGGCAGCATGCCGCCACTCACTACGCGATAGACGGTGCGCGGCTTTTGGAGACGGCTCAGCTTGACGATGCCAGAGTTGAGGGCATGGATCGTCGTCACGTACTGGCCATACACGCTGCCCCGTAGCACTCGCAGCGAGTAGTGCACGTACATCGGCCCCGTGTGCAGCCGGAGTGCCATCACTTCCTCGCGAATAAGCCCCGCAGCACGAGCCGGATCACTTGCCACGAAGTCCGAGAGTCGCCATCCCTGCCGTCCACCGGTTGCATCCGAGCGCCGATCGGGCAATTGCCCCACTTCCATCTCCGTTACGTACACAAACTCACGCTTCGGCGTGGTGTTGCGGACTCCGTGCGCGTGGAAGGGCGTCTCATCCCTGTGCTCCCGAGCCATCGCGTTGTACACATCTGCAGACGGAGTTCCTACCAGCCGCTCGAGGTCGACTTCGCCCTCTGCGAGGGCATCGAAGCCAAACCTTACGGCACGATTGGTCATAACGTAGCGCGAGCCGAGCTCCTCCGCGGCTGCCATCGCTTTCTCCCGCTTCTTCTCCTCTTTCTTGCGGTTCTCCTCCTTCTCCTTCGCCTTCCTCCTTGCGAGTTCAGAGGGAGAGAGCCTTTTCTCCGTCTCCTTTTCCTTGTCGCTCGCGGCAGCCTCGCCGGCGGCGGCAGCGGCAGCGGCTGCTGCTGCTGCCGCACTGAGCCCAGCTGCGGAGCCTTGGCTGAACGCGCGCAGGGCTTTGCGCTTGGCGGCCTCAGCGCGTTCTGCTGCGTCGACTCTCTGCGATTTTAACCGACGGTACGCACGCTGCATGATCAGCGCGGAGAGCACCTGGCGTTGCGCATAGAGGATGGCAGCATAAATTTGCTCACTCCGCACTTGGGAGTGCGATCGAGTTGGGCACACGGTCGGCTCGGCACGGGTGCGAATAGCATCCTTGGCCAGTCGCTGCAGTCGCTTCATCTCTTCCGCCATCTCGGACTTCTCTTTCTTGAGCTTCTCAATTGTAGCGGACTGCGAAGATATCTCCGATTTAAGCTCGACGTGCTTACGCCTGAGGGAATCCATTTCTTCCTTGAGCGATGAAGCAGCCGTCTGCGCATTCTTCCATATGCCCGTCTCCGTGGACAAGCGCGCGCACTCTTCCTCGAGCGTATGAATGCGCTCGCGCAACTGTTCCAACTCCTTTTCCTTGGCCTCGGCCTCGAGCTTCCGATGCTCTCGAGCGCGCTCCGCTGCAGCCGCAGCTTCACGTTTCGCTTTTAAGGTCTGATCTTCCGGAGCTGCCACAGCACTACCTTTTGCAGGTGCCTTTTGAGGCGGCGGCTTTGCAGACGCGACGAGTGAGGAGGTGCCCGCCTCTTTGGTGTTCGCTGCTGGCAGCTCGGGGGACGGAGCTGCTGCACGTGCCGACGCCGGTTGCACAGGCTGCGGTAGCCGCTCGCGCCGCCCTGTGCCACCTTCAACTTCTGGCTTTGCCGCTTGCCTTGCAGTACTGGGACCATCTTTTCGCGGAGCGTCGCCACTGCCCCCCCCACCGGCCAAGCGGGCCGACTTGGAAGCGGCAGTGCCATCGGGCTTGCCGTCATCAGCAGACGGTATTGAGAGCTTCACCACCTTGGGAGCAGCACTACGGTTGCCGAGAGGGTCGTCAGCTTTGCTCAACGCTGACTTTGGCAGCAGCGCCTCTAAGGGAGCCGACGTCGGCCGCTGCCGTGGGGAGCCAGGCCGCCGCGCAGCGCCATCTACCTTGGGCGATGTGGGAAGGGCCGGCGCCTGCGGCATGCCAATCGTCCGACCGTCGCGTTGGAATGGTGAAGTGCGTCCTGTTCGGTCGGTCTTCCCTCGTCGCGCCAAACAGGCCGTGGCGCGCGCTTAGTACAGGACCGGTTCAAACACTTTATGGGGGGAATGAATTAATTCACACCTCTGTTCTTTATATTCACGGGTTTCCAGAGATGGATTCCGGACAGCCCACTCCTTGCCGCCCCGGCACCGCGGCCTCAGCGTTTGACAGGCTTTTCGCTCCCGAGCCGCTGCCTATCTCCGCGCTGCTTGTGCCGGCGTTTATCGGCGGCTTGTGCACAGTCGCTGTCCGAGCGTGCTGTTGGCTGCTTGAGCTGCTGCAGTTGCCTCTGCTTGCCGAGGTGACAGCGGCGCTCTTCCTCGTCGACTTCGTCTCTGGTGTTTTCCACGCGGCTTTAGACTATTCTGATTGCGGTAGCTTACTGCGTCATCTCATACCTACCTCGAAGGAGATGGTCCACCACGCTCGAAAGACGGATAGGCGGTATGAGGCCTCGTCAGCGTGGAGTCAGGCGATCTGGAATTTTCAGGCTCACCACTACGCACCGTTCCCTGAGCACGACGATCAGATCGTAGAGACCTCGCTCATCGCGACGCCTTTGCTCCTGACCACTTGGCTGCAATATTGGCTTCCATCTCTTGGCGTCAACCTCGGATGGCTGTATTTGACTCCGTGCCAACTGCGTGTGTGGACGATGGTACTTGTGCTCTCGTACGGCGTGCAGGTCTCGCACTTTCTCGCGCACCAGCGTGTTCACCACGGCAAGCAGTCGCTACCTCCACTGGTTGCACACCTGCAAGACCTCGGACTGATGCTGCACCCGCGAGTGCACAAGCAGCATCACGACACATTTGACTTCAACTTCTGCATCTTCAACGGCTGGGCAAACCCGATGGTTAACGCTGGCTTCCGTGTAGCACGCAAGATAGGGCTGGTGGACCCCACGGTCGTGCTGCAGCCCGAACCTGCTCTGGCAAAAGAAAAGAATCATGTACACTCAGTAAATAGAAAGTGATCTAGTCGTATCCCCTCGGCCGCTCGCGCGGTGGGCCTCGCGGTCCCTCTAGCGTGGGCGGGCGGGCGGGCGGGCGGCCTGTGGTCGGGTTCAGTCTCTGCTCTCTCTCCCGTCCCACGTGCTGGGACACCGCTCGGACTCCGTAATCGAGAGTGTCGATCGTGCGGCTCTGGCTGAAACGTGACGATTTCGGCAATCCGGACACCGAGACACGAGTACACGAGACTCGAGAGCGCGCACGTCCTGACACGTACACAAAATTGTTACCCGTAGACGGATCCTGCGCTCGCCGCGGGCGCGGGTGCGGCACCGCGCCCGCGCTGGGCGGTCCTGCTCGGCCGTGTTCGAGCGAAGCGACGCGAAGTAGCAGGGTTAGCCAAGCGAAGTACCACGCGTTCTTACTTACTTATGATCAATTGATCATCGGATAATGATCCGGACCCACCGGCAACGCTGTCCCCGGGCGAGTACAACGCGTCAAAGAAGAGAGCTAGAAGTAGGGCGTACACCGGCCGGGTGCCGGGGAGAGGGACCAACACTAGCCACATTGGAAACATACCAATCACCGACTGCAACCCCCCGAACGCAGCTCCAACGAGCGGAGCAACGTCTCCAAGGCGAGCGGAGGATGAAGGAACCAAGGAAGCAATACCGGTTGACGTGATTTCTGCGCATATTCACTCGCCTCTTCATGAAATTGATCCAGGACCATGAAAAGGTGGCACGCACCTCTCTGGTGCTCCAGGGGGTGGTGCTTCTGGATGAGACTCACGCTGGAAGTTTGGGCAACCCATCTCGGGCTTCGGTGCTTGGATGCACTCAATCGCACGGACACTCGGAGCTTCCAACGAAACCTCGAGGATGCAGGGCCGTTGACTGCGCGCGTGCGCGCAGCTTTCGCAAGGAGGTACGTCGGCATGGCACACAGCATCGACGCTTGCAGCGGCAGCAGATGCCCACATGGCAGTCGTGGTATTGTACATGGCATCGTACAGGGCCCACGGCATCTTGTGGGCTGCGAGCAGTGTGGAGGCGTCTGCACCATCACGCCAAGTATCTTTCCAAACCACGCGCCTCAGGCGCATCACTCGCAATTCAGGCATTCTCGCCATCCAGAATCCTAGGTTGATGTCATCATCTAGGCGACCTTTGCGTGTTGCAGCATGACCATCGAGCATGGCTTGGCAGCGACGCAAGTCTCGCGTGAAGACTGGCGAGCGAGTCAGCCAATTCAGCGCCCGCTGGTTGAGCATCAACAGAGGCCCCTTGGCGTAACCAAACGGGCCTATGCATGCATGATTATACGCATCAGTTTTAGCATCAGGTGGGACGCGTGAGCAGTTGCGATGTGGCGCCTTGGCACGGCCACGAGCCTGGGGTAGGCCATATGAGAAGCCGGTGGCTTCAAGCCGCGCTTCACGCCACGAAATCCACTCGAAGACACCCGCGTATATGGCATGCGGGAAGTGATGTAACACTGTTGCGTACGCGAGTAGCATCCTCGGCGCGATGTAGACGTCGTCGTCAGCACGGCCCACAAGGGGCGCGTCATATGTTGCCGCAAATCGCAAGAAGGCAGCTTGTTTCAGGTATGTGGACAGTGTACCTGTGAAGGCCTGCTTGCGTTGTGCATCCCCGGGGCGCCTCTTCCAGATGCGAACACCTTCGCTGATGTTGACGCGTAGCTCCATTGCCTCTGGCACGTGTTGCCACTCAGCAGCCAAAGCTTGCGCAGAACCGACAACAAAGCGAACATGAATGCGTGTGAGCACAGTCGCAGGGACACGTGCCCAAATACATCGATGCAAGCGTCGGCGAGCGTCGTTGCCACTCATGATCCCAAGCAAGAGCAACGGCGAAGGGAGAATCGCTCGCCCATCCACGAGCAGCTCGTGATGCTGCACAGCGATGCGTGTGCGATGTCGCTCCAGCTGCGAGTGCATCGTTTCCAGCTGGTTGATCGTTGACGCACTTGGCGATCCATGCAATTCTTGGAAAGCAAAGTCCGCCGCAAACGATGTCGGAGGCGAGGCAAGCACACGCGAAGTCGACATGTAGAATGGGGTGCCCGACAGCACGCGCTGTCCGTTCGACCGGTAAGGCGAAAACGCGTGCACAAAGGAAGGCCTGGAACACCCACGCACGTTAATTGGGTTTGGATTGTGTAAATGTAAATCGCACAGCACACAGATCGCGCAAAAACATGCTCACGCGCCTCGACGCACGTGCACGCTGTAATTGTTGTGCGGAGGTGCCGCCGGAGCCGCACCACCAGCGACGGTGCTGGAGCTTCTCACAGGCTGGTGGCTGACTCTCGCGAGTGGCGAGATCAGAGTGTGGTGCTGGATGACCGACGGGCCCACTGCCGCCGCCGCGGCGGCAGCCACTGCGGCGAGGAAGGCATCCTGCGGGCCTCCAGCCGTGGCTGTCGGCGCGCTGCCCTCGTCGCACAGCTTGTAGAAGATGTTGGCGGCACGCCCGTCCATGCGCTGCTTCTTCTCGAGCTTCACGGTCTCTGCTTGGAGCGCACCGAGCATCGACAGACGCCGCTGCAGGTGTTTATTCTCCTCGTGCTTCGAGTGCATCATCAGCGGGTTCGGCAGTTCAAAAAGGAACTGCGAGCGACCGGGCGTCGCTGGCAAGAGTGACTCGGCGCAGGTCGCGAAACCCGAGCTGCTCGAAGCCACTGGCGTAGAACGGCTGGGCCTGCTGTTACTCCCGTTGGTGGCACACGTACGCCGCGAGCCCGCCGAGGCACTGTATGGCGCCAGCACAATCTTGGGAGCTGACCCCTTCACGTTCAGCCCGATGCTCAGGTCCAGACGCTTTTGCAGCACTTGAAGCTCATCGTCATCGTCGTCCAGGTTTTGAAGTGTGAGCCTCCGCGCTCGGCGGCCGAAGTTGGCCGTCGCGTCGCCCGGCACGGGTTTGGACCATAGCCGGCCCGGAGGCGTCGTCGCGCTGCTGCTGGTCGTCACAGGCGCGCCAAGGACGCGCGTGGCTGGGCATAGAGCCTGGTGCCTGCGACAGAATGGACACCGCAGGCAACGTGGCCAGTCAGCGGGCGAGAGAGACCGGGTGAATCAAGTCCTCTGGTCGTACCGCCTCTCTGCCTGCAACCACACGCGCCGCTGGAGATCCTCTACGTCACGGATAAGCTCGGTGTGCGCCTCGACAAAGTGGCGTGTCGCGACGGCCTGGCAGAGACCACGCACGAGGTGGGCTACCTCCGACTCGATCTCCTTATCCGTTGGTGGGGCTGACGTCGGATCGTAGCCGGACTCGAGGGACGCGACGTCGTTTAGCATGGAATTCACGCCGTCCGCCATTAGACCCAATTCACAGCCCAATTGATTCGCACATTCACACGAATGATCCAACTCTGGTGACAACCGGGGGTTTTGCTGGGAGATGCCGCGGGAAAACAAGGACCGCCAGGTGCCGCCCCTCATCACAGGACGGCTTTGTCAAGGTCCGTCTTGAGGGTACTCCGAGACACGCAAGCCGCATGAAGTCCATGGGCGGCGGTGGCGGCTCTACGAGCGTCAGCACCCGGAAGTACAAGCCCCCAACCGAGGAGAAGCCCAAGCGTGTGGAGAAGGCGGCCTCTCACAGCGAGATGGCCATGGCGTGGGAGGCAAATGGTCGCGACAAGAACGGCAAGCTGATCAAATATGTGGAGAAGCCGAAGGGGTGGACAAAAGAAGATATCAACCGCGCTCGCGACCGGGCGCTGGAGGAACAGCGTCGTGCAGCCGCCGGCCCTGCTATGACCGATGCGGCCGATGCTGGCGATGAGCTTGAGCCGATCCCCGCCGGAGAATTGGCACACGTGTTGGCACGCACACGGATGGCCGAGTTGGCCCTCGCTCTACAGGGCCTCGACCCGATGGCTGCAGGTGCCGGCAGCAGCAGTGAGCAGGGTGGCGGTTCAACCTTAAGCCACGAACAGCTATGGACGATCGCAGAGGGGCGGCGGGCGCAGCTGGTTGAGCTTGAGTGCTTGCAAGCACTGTTCCCCGACGAGTTTGTGCTCCTGACTCCGGCGGATGCGGTCAGCGCGTTGAGGGCGCGATGCGAGGCGCTCGGGCACGATGTCGCGAGCGCAGATACAGCCGCACTTCAAGAAGTCGCCGCACACCGTTCACTGGAATTTGTCCTCCAGCTGACTGCATATGGCGAGCGTGGGCCGGCTGCGGACGACGAGGAGGACGGCGAGGCAGCAGCACGGCCGGCTGTCGCTCTCGTCGCGTCGATCCTGCTGCGCGTGCGCTTCCCTCCCGAGTACCCTCAGGCAGCTCCGCCGGAGGTGAGCGTGGAGGACTCGATGGTGACGACGCAGGCGCCGCTTCCACAGAACAAGGTCCTCGCCACCCTCGCCATCCTCGATGAAGGCGGGCTTGTGTGCGGCTTCCTAGCGCGCGCGGCCGAGTGCCTGCCCGACCCTTGCGTCTACGAGGCGGCGACGTGGCTCACCGAGAGTGCCTTCGACTTCGTGGGTCAGGCTTGGATCCCAGCATGAATTTAGAATGTTCTGGTATGTCGTATGATCACATCGTGATCTTGAGATCACAGACTTGAAAATGATCAATCTCTGGCGCGATCATAATTAAATGTTTGCAAGATCTAGGCGGGCGAACGGAACAGAATTTTAAACTAATGTGTTACTTTTGCCGGGTCCACTCCCCACTCCCCTCCCTACCTGCCTACGGCTACGCGCTCACTTCAGAAGGTGATGTACTTTTGAGCACTGGTCACCTCACGAGCCAGCCAGGCCCGGAGCGAGCCAGCTCGGCGTCGCCTTGAGCACGCGCTCACGGCTGTGCGCCTCCATGGTGAGCACCTCGAGCGCGGCCGAGGCGGCCGAATGCAAGGCCTCAGAGCCACTCTTGAGCAGCCGCACGAGGGGTTGCGTGCCGCCCGCCTTGGCAATCTGTGTCACGCCGTCGGGCTCGAAGGCGAGATTCTTGAGCGCCCGGGCCGCCGCCTCCTGCGTGGGCTCATGCCGTAATGGCAGCAGCTTGATCAATGGCGGCACGGCCCCCGCGTCGAGCATGGCGCGTCGCCCCTGCGCGTGGAGCGCGATCGAGCCGAGCAGCCCGGCAGCCGCCTCGCGCGCCTGCGCGTCGCCTCGTGAGAGCACCGCCACTATCGGACCGAGTTTGCGTGCGTCGGCGAGCTCGGCACGCACTGCAGGGTGAAGTGCGAGCGCTCGCAGGGCGGCACACGCCGGCTCTTGCACGGAGCGGTCGGTGCCTTCGCCCAGGCAGCGTAGCAGCATCGCGACGGCGCGTGCGCTCAGGAGCGCCGGCCGGTGAGCCTCGACAGTCGCCAGCGCGCCGAGGGCGTACGCCGAGGCCGCGGCAATCTCGGGTGTGCGAGATCCAAGGTGGCTGATGAGCGAGGGCAGCGCACCGAGTCTCACAAGGTCGTCCGCGGTCGTGCGGTGCATCGCGAGCGAGCGTGCGGCGCGCACGGCCGCCTTGAGCAGCGGCGAGTTGGACCCGTCCGCCGCCGCCGCCGCCGCTGCCGCCGCCGAGAGGAGTTGCACCGAGTTGGGTCGCAGCGCCACCGTCTCCCCGGAATCGAGGCGCACGTGGTATCGGCCGGTAGCGCTGTGGAAGGCGACGACGGCGCCGCGCTGGCCGTTGAGCTCGGGGCGCGCCGCCACGCCCACGATGGTCACCAGCTGCCCCTCGAGCCCCTCGGGCGCTCTCTCGGGCGCTCTCGCCGACAGGCCGGTCGCGCCCGCGCCGCCCACGCCCGCGCCCGCGCCGCCAGCGGCTGCGGCCATACCTGCGGCGATCAAAGCTTCGCTCAGCTCACTGCCGCCGCCGCCGCCGCCGCCGCTGCCGCCGCCGCCGCCCATCCCAGCAGCGCTCGTGGCCGCGTCACCACCGCCTCCCCCCCCCGGCTGCAGGGCGTCCACCAATGCCATCATGCCGCCTGCCTCGGCAAACTCATTGGCGGCGCGCGCGCTCGTTTCGCCATCGGAGCTAGCGAGGGCGGCGATGGCGCGGCACACCGCCTCGCGCAGCGTGGCTGGTGAGCGTCGTCGCTGCAGCCGCATGGCGAGGTATGCCGAGACCGAGTGGTCGATGAGCGATGTCCGCGCCACGTCGTCGGCCGCCAGGTTGGTAGTCGCGCGTGCCGCCTGCTCCGCCTCGCGCTCGCCGCCGGTGTTCAGCACTCCCGCGAGTGCGCCCGCGCCACCAGAGGCAAGGATGGTCGTGCGGTGCGCGCCGTCGAGGGCGAGGATCGAGACCGCGCCCGCCGCCACGCGAACAACACGCGGCTCCTTGTGAGCGAGTAACGCCACAAGGGGCCTTGCACCATTCGCCTTGTGCACAGCCGCTCGCGCGCGACCACCGATGGCGAGCTTCCAAATGGCGTCCGCAGCAGCCTCAAGCACGGCCGGATCGACGCTCGAGAGGAGCGACAGGAGGAATGGCACATCGCTCTCATCGTGCGAAGCCGTGGCATTCGAGGCCAGCGCGCGCGCCCTTGGGTCGGCGGAGGCGGCAAGCGTCTCCGAGAGCGTGGAGCCGCGCGCGGGTGCAAGCGCCTGCCGCTCCTGCGCCATGATGGTTGAAAAGAGCGCCACATCATCGTCGTAGTCTTGTGGCATGGCTGCCTGGAGCCCAGCCAATGTGCAAAGACGCCCTTGGAAAAACTCGCGGGAGTTGACGGATCCGCTCATCCGCGAGCTCCGCCCACGAAGGCGCTTCACCGAGAGGTACAGGTACCGGTAACTTGCGCTCGACTCTGCTTGATTGGAAATTGTCTGGCCCTGTCTTAGACCAGTGCCGCACCGCGCCGTTTACCGTAGATATCCTCCGACTCCGGTCCGTCTTCGAAACTCACGCGACAATTGGCTGAGCACACCGCGCGGCCCCTAAGTCGCGGCCCCCACCCGACGCGCACAAATGTCAAAGCCCGGTTGCCACCAAGGGAGCCCCCACAGGAACAGCCCCACACGTGGCCGCAAAGTCCAAAGAACACAAGGCGCGACCGACCGTCCGTTCCGGCGGCCAAGGATAGAACTCGGTACGACAACATGCGCATGCATCCGGCTGGGCTCGCAAGGCGATCCAGGAGCTCTCTCACTAATGGAGCTCTCTCACTCATGGAGCTCTCTCACTAATGGAGCTCTCTCACTAATGGAGCGTGAGAAACCTCTGCGTGCACCTCTGAGCGCGAGTACGGCATCCGCGCCCCCTGCCCGCCACGCAGCCTTCCCATCGCCTGCAGTCTCAGAGCGTGATGGCAGCCTTGTCGCCCATCTTGGCGGCGGCGGCCTCGACGTCGCCCTCGAGGACGAGGGCGAGGACCGCCTTGGCCGTCTTCTTGTCGCACACGCACTTGTCGACGAGGTGCTCCATGACGGCATTCGAGTCCATCGCTTCCGTCAGCCCAAGCTCATCAAACGCGGCCGCGTACTCGGGGAACCTGCTCTTCATCTCGCGGATCTTGGAGCCCGCCGCCGACTTGGCAGTCCACTTAGATCCGCACGCAGCCTCCGCCAGACGAACGGCAAGCGCCTTGGGCGCACTCACCGTCTGGAAAAAGTCAACCTTGGCGGCGAGAGTATCGACGGCGCGGCTGATGGCGGCCTCGAGGTGTGGCTTGGTGATGTTGGCGCGCTTTCGGATCTCCATCCACTGCTGCTGCTTGACGATGGCGCCGTTCTCAAAGACGGTCTCTAGCACGTCGCCCGGCACGCCGTCGGGCGTATCGAACTCGGCCACGGACATCGGCGTCGAGCGCTTCATGACGCCGTTGACCCACTCGCCGCGGTTCCGCAGCACGCCGTCCGCGTCGCGCAGCACGCAAGGGTTGCCCGCGTACGACTTCTTGCCGCCGGCGATCGGGTCCTTGCCGATGGTGTAGGCCTTGTCGCCCACGTACATGGCGCAGCACTTGAAGGCGCACGAGAGCGAGTCGCGGTTCACCTTTTGCAACAGCCCACCACCCGAGCCGAAGTGGACTGCGTTGGCGCAGAAGCCGTTGGACAGCAGAGAGGCGAGCATGTCGCCGATGGTGTCGAGTGCCACGCCGTCGCCCTGCAGGATGCGCATGTTCTGGTCGAGCGGCCTTCGGAACGGGTTACCGGTCGTGCCTACCTTGGCCTGAATCTTGGCGAGCACCGCCTCCCACGCCGCCGCCTTCGGATGGCCCGCGGGGAACTTGGGTGTGAGGGCGGGCAGGGAGGCGGCCTCCTGCCAGTGCTCGGGGAGCACCTTGCTCAGCAGCGTCAGCAGCTGTGGAAGCGACTCGATCGCCTCGCCCGAGTCCGGGCGAATCAAATTCAGCCGGCGCTCGGCGAGGCGCTCGGCCAGCATGCTGCGCATCGACGTGGAGCTGCCGTCCACTGACCTTTCGCACGGCCAGTGGTTGATGATGCTGTTCCAGATGTTGAACCCGTCCGAGACAAGCGAGATGCCAAACGAGGGCATGTACTGCTTGAACATGTTCGCAAAGGCCGCGTACTCGTCCCCTTCCGCCTGCGCGGGGTCACTCTCGGGATCCAGATCCACCCACGATGTGACTGTCGAGTGCTCGGCCGCCGGGATCGAGGTCGCGCCATGAAAGGCCTCAAAGACCCCGCGGAAGCCCTCGTATGCCCAGAGGCACATGCGCGAGCCGGCGACGGTGTCCGAGCCCTCGTAGCCCGCCACGTAGTACGCCGCAGAGCCGAGCGCCGCAGTCTCGTGTGAGGAGACGCCGCGGTAACCGAAGTCAAGCAGATCGAAGACCTGCGCCACGTGCACCGAGAGCTCGTCCCCTACAAGGTTGTCCACCGTGCACTCGGGCGGGCCGGGCAGGAACGTGGCCCAGGAGACGCGCTCCGACAGGTGCGAGTACGCCTGGATCGTCTTCCGGAACTCACGCGCCTGCGTGGCGATGGTCGTCGGGTACCACACCTGCACGACACACGTTCTCGAGAAAGCGGGATGAGGGTTGGGGAGAAGGCCAGGGGGGGAGGGCTAGGATGAGGGTTGGGGAGAGAGACAGGGGGGGAGGGCTAGGATGAGGGTTGGGGAGATGGCCAGGAAAAGGGCCAGGGGGAGAGGGCTAGGCTCTCATCACACCTGCACGAGCAGAGTCTCCAGAAAGTTTGGTAGCCAAAAGAAGCGAGGGTGCGTATTGGTCAGCTTGAAGAGGCAAGTGCCCGGCATGCAAAGGGAGCCCTCAGGCAGTGCCTCCACCTTGATAGGGAGCACGCCCGGCTTGGCGCACGGCGTGCCGCTCCCGTCCAAGTCGCCCGTCGCGATCGCCATCCAGTCGCCGCGCGGGAACATCGTGTAGTCGTACCCGCCGTCGCCCACGAAGCGTACGTCGGCCATGTAGCGTGCGACGAAGGCTTCGGCCTCGTCCACCTTCTCGGGCGTGATGACGGCACCCGTCAGGTACTCCTTGAGCAGGTACTGCAGCCCAAAGAAGACGATGTGGTCGCCCGTTGACTCCTTGTCCAGGCCGTCGAACTGGTCCTTGTACGCGCGCGGCGTGAAGTACGACACGTTGAAGCCGCCATCGAAGGTGTTGAGGGCGGAGCCGCGCTTGAGCTTCGACTCGTCGACGTTGGTGAATCGGACGGTCGCGTACTCGGCAGGCAGCCCGGTGCGCTTGTGCACCTCCGAGCTCAGCGCCAGCACCATCGACTCCTTGAGAGTCCCAGTAAACTCAATCGAGGCGCCCGAGAAGGTCAGGTCGGGCGCCGCGCCGCCCGCGGGCTCAACGGCGACGACCGCCGTGGTCACGTTGGTGATGATAGTGAGCTTCTTGGCGAGCCCGAGCGGATGGGCCGCGTCGCCCGGCACGGGCAAGATCTTGAGCACCACGCTGCCTTTGGCCGAGCCGCTGCCGGGGAAGAGCACTGGCGGCGCCGGCGTGCTGCCAGGCGCCGGTCGCGCGGGCGCGGGCATCCATGAGACTGGATACTGTTTGTGATGGCTGAACTTGTAGCCGTCGGTCATGAGCATGATGTTGTTGCGCTTCGACGGCGTCTTTGAGAATGTGCGCTCCTCCATCTGCGTGACCTCGCCGGCGCTGCAAGGCTTGGGCGCCTTGATGGTCCCGAGGACTTCGCGCAGGAACTCAGCCGGGTCCGCGGGTCTGACGCTGAGCGCCTGTACGACTGCCGAACTGATCATGTCTTGAATGCCATGCTCGTCGAGGTACGCACGTGCTTGCGCCGCCATTGGGAACAAACGAGAGGGCCCTATGAACTCTTCGTAGTTTGGAAGCCCCGAACTCCGCGGACCTGCGCGCGATGGAAGCTGTCGCCGCAAGAACTTCGGTGAAGCTGCCCGCCTGGGCGTTGCCGCCCGGGCCGAATGACAGCAGCGGCGGGAAAGGCAAAGGCGGCCGTGGTGGTCGCGGCAACGGAGGAGCTGGAATTGTGGCGGATGGCACCTATGGAGTTCCTGCGGAGGGCTACGGCGGCCACAAGGGCCGTGGTAAGGGCACGGGCTCCCAAGGAGGAGATGGCAAGGGCCGCGGAGGTCGAGGCAAAGGCATCCGCTCGGATCCCTCTGAGGAGGCCACAGCCGCTCTTGCCAATCTGACCTTGCACACGGCCACACCACCTGTCGTGCCAACGCCGCCACCCGCGCTGCCCCCCGCTCCGCCGCCCGGACCGCCTCCCGGACCCATCGAATTTCCGTCGCTGGCTGACGCTTCCAAGATGAAGGCGCCGCCGCCGCCGCCGCCGCCTACCGCCGCACCTACCGCCGCACCTACCGCCTCGCGTACAGTAGCGCCACCAGCCGCGCCTCCCGCCGCTCCAAGCTCGTGGGCATCCAAGCTCGGGGCGGCAGGCGCTCAGCCGCCCGAGGAGCTACGCATCGACATCACCGATGGCAACGCGTACACCAAGGCCGAGTTCGTCGCAGAGTACGGCGGTACCAAGCAGTGGGACACTGCCAAGCCTGTGGCGGGCGCACCGCCGCTTGCCGCCGGCTCGGCAGGCTCGGCCGGCTCGACCGCCGGCTCGGCCACCGTCTTGTCTGCAGTCGGCGCGGGCACGGCAGCCGCGGCGGCGGGCATGGCCGGGTCCGCGACGCCCCGCATCAGCCCCACCGCAGCCCTCGCGGCGGCGGAGGCGGCGGGGCGCACGTACAGTCAGATGAGCCTCTGCCAGATGTACGATGTCCGCTTGCTGCAGGCGCCCGTTGAGCACGTCGAGCGCCGTCCGCAGACGTTTGAGATGCTCGAGAATGTCCGGGGCAAACGGATGAATACCCTCTCGGGGCTCGCCCTCTTCCGAGACGTCCTTTCTCCTTCGGAGCAGATCCTCACCCTCGCCTATGTGCGCCGGCTCTCCGAGCTCGGCGATGACGGCGCGCTCATCGGACGCACCTACTCCGCCCCGCGCAAATGGATGCGTGGCAAGGGGCGCATCACCGTACAGATGGGCTGCTGCTACAACTACGCGTACGACAAGCAGGGCAACCCTCCAGGTATCATGCCCAAGGAGCCTGTGTGTGGCATGCCGCCCTTTCTGCACGACATCATCGATCGAATGGTTCAGCGCGGCATCTTCACAGCACAGACGCGCCCCGACTCGTGCATCATCAATTTCTACACCGAGGGCGACTGCATCCCGCCACACATCGACCACCTCGACTTCACGCGACCCTTTGTGACACTCTCCCTCCTTTCTGAGCAGCCGATCCTCTTTGGCGAGAAGATCGCGATCGTGAATGATGGCGAGTTCGCGGCACCATTCTCTATTCCGCTCCCTGTCGGCTCCGTCCTCGTGCTCGACGGGAACGGCGCCAACGTGGCCAAGCACTGCGTGCCAGCCGTGGGCGCCGACCGCGTCTCCATCACCTTTCGCCAGATTGACCACCGGAAGATCAAGATGACCGCGTTCGTGGGGCCAGATGGGCGGGCGGGCTAGGTGGCAGCCGCACACTCCATGACGATCGAACTGCATCTCAGGACGAGACGGAGAGGTCGCCCTTTGGCTGTTGGAAATCGCTTGGCACGGGGCAACGGAAGCCCTGCTTCACACGTATCAAGCGATCCAACAGAGAGGCTACGCGGAGCCTCGTACGCTAATCTAGGTTCCCTCGTTCCGGATGCCCCGCCGCCCTCAAACCAAGATTGTTCGCGCTTCGCGGCGGGTGCTGGGTCCATGCTGGAGTAGTGGGTCCGCTCTGGTCAGGTATCTGCTGCGCTGTACGGTGTGTGGTGATTGTTTCGTTGTAGAGTTTCCGGCTCGTTGCGTTATTACAGTTTCGTCACAATACGCGCATCAAAACCGACAACACTGCGACCGCGACCCGTCTGACCACATGCGCCCCGGACGCTAACATGCCGAAGATACCTGAACGCGACGACCGACATCTTGCTTACACGCGCCTCTTTTCACGCCGCGCGCGCGGCTCTCGTCCCACATACGCACGA
>PJAB01000395.1:0-27780 GCA_002887195.1 Chrysochromulina parva | reverse complement strand
GGGTATAGGAATGTGTCCATAGACCCATCTATGCGGCAATCGACTCGGGGCGGCGCCCCGAGTTCATTGATGGCGAAAGCAATCTATGGACACATCGGCAAGGCCCTTTTCCACAGACCCGCCTCTTGGCGCAACCCATGGAGGCAGCGAGGGTCGCAAGCCACCCACCGGGAAGCTCATGCTGACTGCATTCCTCATCAACTGCGCGGTGGCATGGGCGCTCGCACCGTCGACCCTGTTGGCGCCGGTGCCCACAAATATGGCCTGCCGCCGCGCGGTTGGTCTCGCCTTGAGCGAGCTCAAGGTCACCACCTTTGCGCCGACCGCGTCGCCCTCGGCGAGCGGGGTGAGCCCGCTGCGTCAGCGGCTTGCCCAGCTGGCTCGCATCGCGGAGGAGCACGGGGTTGCGGCGCCATCGGTCCAGTTCGGGCACGACGCGTCCTTAGTCCGGTGGGCGACGCGCCAGCGCACGCTGCGCCGTCAGGGCAGCCTCTCGCAGGACGTGATCGACCAGCTCGACACCGTCTCCTTTGTGTGGGACCCACTCGAGCATCAGTGGCAGCTGCGCTACGAGGAGCTGGAGGCCTTTTTCGCCGCGCACGGCCACTCCAACGTGCCCAGCGCGTACGCGCCCTCGCCACCTCTCGGCACGTGGGTCGGGCGCCAGCGCGTGCTGTACCGAAGTGATGCGCTGCCCATCCGCCGCCGGGACGCGCTGCTCGCCCTCGGCTTTGAATTCGATCCACTGGCGGCGCGCTTCGAGGAGGGGCTGGCGGCGTACGCGGCCGCGCTGAGCACCGGTGAGCCGCTCCCCGACTCGCTCCGCCGCTGGGCCGCTCGACAACGCGAGGCGCGCGCGTCCGGCAGGCTGACCGCCGAGCGTGTCGAGGCCCTCAATGAGCTGCCTGGCTGGCAATGGACCCCCGCGGCGGCGCGAAGGCCGTCGGCGCTGCGCGCGCTCGGGCGACGTCTCGCGAACGAGCTCGGGCTCTCCGAGGAGGAGGCGACGGCCCGCCCAGCGCATCATGAGCCCACTTGTCCTCCCGTGCCCGAGCCCAAGGCAGGGCTGGCCTACGGCAGATGCGCCTCGGCCGGTCGTGCGCTCGTCATCTCGGTCGGCCTCGGGCGAGAGTCGGGGGCGAGCGCCGAGCTGGGCGACGCGCGTGAGGCGCTCCGTGCTCTGGGCTACACGGTGCGCTGCGTCGAGAACCCGAGCGCCTCCGAGCTGCATGCCAGCTTGCTCGCTCATGGATCCGAGCCCGGCTGGGAGGCGCACGGATCGTCCGTAGTGGCGCTCATGGCGCATGGGTCGGAGGCGGCGCTGCTCGCGCAGGACGGGCGGCGCTCGTCGCTCCGCATGCTCTTCGGCGCGCTCGCGCCGCGTGCGGCGCCCGCGTTGGAGGGTAAGCCGAAGGTCTTCCTCATACAGGCGTGCCGGCGTGGCGAGGCTTCGATGCTCAGCTTCGATGCTGGGGACGCGACGAGGAGCGGAGAGGCGGGGACGCGCAGCCTTCACAGCGGACTCTTTGGTGCACAGCTCGAGGCGGGGACGCCGGACGACGGGCAGCAGCTCGACGTGATTGAGAAGCGTTCGTGTTTGGCGGAGAACCTGCCTTATTTGGACGAGGCAATGGCGGAGGGCCTGCCTTTTTTGGACGACGCGGAGAGCGACGAGGGCCCGTGGCGCGGCGTGCATGCAGATGGGGTGCATGCAGATGGGATGCACCTGTGCGAGGAGCATGACTTCCTCTGGGGGTACGCCACGACCCCCGGCACCGTCGCCTACCGTGGCGCAATGTTCGCCGCCCTGCGCCGTGTAGTCGCCGAGTTTGGGCCTCGCACGAGCTGGCTCGAGCTGCTCCAGCATACCAACGAGCAGCTCTGCGCGTGGTCCGCAAACCGTCCGGCGGAGCTCGCGATCTCGTCGATGGAGATCCGATCCACGTGCCGCGGCGCCGCCTTCGGACCCGCCGACCTCGTGTGGGGTCTCGAGGATGCTCACGAGGACGCGTCGGAAGACGCGGCAGCCCTGCCAGATGTGGCGGAGAGCTGTCGCTGTCCGTCGAGCGTCGTCGCCAAGCCTCCAACCCAGAACCCCGCTGTGCGAAGACCCCTTTGGACATTGGAGTAATTTTTGATCGGGTCTCGGGTGTCGGCGCACCGGTCAGTCGTCAGACCGGTGCAAAACCGTTCTCGCTTTCCACATGCATCTCAATTCTCATGCACGTGACACTGGCACTAATAACACCAAACGCACAATGTTCAGCTCAGAACCCTCGAGTGAGGCCTCCAGTGGCCGTCGAGTCGCGGCGACGGTTTGGCGTGGACGGCCCGCCGAGTGAGGACTCCGTGGGGCGGAGCGAGCGGGCGCCGCCTCAGCCGAGGGCGGCTCAGTAGATGCCCTCGCCCTCAATGCTCATCATCATCGAGTTCATGATCTTGCGCTCGCGTGCCAAGTGGACAAGGCAATCGTATGCGAGGCTCAAGAACTCTTGGTACGAGATCTTGCCGTCGCCGTCTGAGTCGAACATGGCCATCAGGTCGAGCGCGTCGTCGGCGCTGAAGCCAAAGTCGGCCGCGAGCATGCATTGGACAAACTCGTCCGTATCGAGCTCACCCGAGCCGTCCTTGTCAGCCCGCGTGAAGAGCGAGGTGAGCAGCTCGTTCATGGCTTCATGGTCCTTCCCGCTCATGAGCTCCACGGGCTGGAAGTCGGCGCGCGCGGCGAGCTCGGCGCGCTCGCGGATCGCGTTCGGGTCGCCCATGCCCTTGAGGATCGCCGTCATCTTCGGCAGGTGCTCACGCCACGCGACGAGGCCGGCTCCGTTGGTGGGCACGTCCTTATCGGACACGAGCGCGTTCGCCTGGAGACGCGTGACGAAGGGGAAGCCCTGCAACAAGACCTGCTTGAGCACCGGCGCGGGCAGGTAGCCGCTCTCCTCCTTGTCGTAGAACTCGCACATGCGCGTCAGCTCCGCGCCCACCTCGCCCAGGTTCTGCATCGCGAGCGCTCGCATCACGACCCGCTCCACCACGCCATACGCCGTCGGTGCGAGCGTCGCAGCGCTCACCATGCCGTCGCCATCGTACTTGACGCTCTCCGCGGCCTGGTTGATCTGCTGCTTGGACAAGCCGAGCTGCGGCGAGCGGAAGAGCGTCTTCACCTGAAGGCGCGAGAGGAGACCGCCGGCACTCGCCGTCTGCAGCACCATCTGCTCCAGCTGCTGTGGAACGACGCCGATGATCGACTGCGCCGCCTCGCGAAGGTACTCGCTCTCGATGGCCTCGGTCTCCTCGAAGCGCTGCTTGAGGCGCATCGTCTGGATCACCTCGACCGCGAGCGACGCGAACTCCGCGTACGTCACGTTGCCGTCGGCATCCTCATCCACCTCGGAGAGCAGAAGCTCAAGCTCCTTGGGAGTGATACCGAGCTCCGCAGTCGCCATGAGCTCCTTGAACTCGCCAAAGTCGAGCGCGCCCGAGCCGTCGCGGTCCGCCTCCTTGAAGAGCCCGATGAGCATCTTCTCGAGCTCCACCACGTCCAGCTCCGTCGTGCCCGCCATCCTCTCGTCGCCGAACTCGTCGCCGCCCTCGTCGTCCAGGCCGTAGTCGTTATCGAACTGCTCGATCTCGGGCTCGGGCGTGGGCGGACGCGTCCAGCCCGAGTACCCGAGCTGCCGCGCCAGGTCGGGCTGCGTAAAGTACCGCTCCGCGAACAGGGTCGGGTCGTCGGGCTTCTGCTTGAGCACTGCTGACATGAAGCCACCGATCATCGCACGAAGCTCTGGGTGGCATCGGAAGAAGTGCTCATTGTTGATGCGCTGCACGCGCTTCTGCTTCTGCAGCACGCGCGTCACCTCCGGCGGCAGCTTGACCGCTCCGGTCACCTGCGCCTCGGACGCGTGCTTGTTGACGCCTGTCGCCATTGCGAACGGACGCCCGGCCCCGCCGTGTTGGGCGCGAAGGATCGTTCACGCCTCTTGGGGTGTGAACACGCTCAGGGAAGCCGAATGTATGAAACGATGTTGCCTTCACGCACCGAGGGTGGTTGGACTAGCCGAATTTATGAAACGGTGTTGCCTCCTCCTCGCGGCCGCCGGCAAATCTGTTCACCCCTCATCCGCATCAAACGACAACGCCCCCACCTCGCCGGCCGCGGCCTTCTTCTTCTTCTTCTTCTTGGGCTGCGCGCCCAGCGATTCCGCCTCGCCTCCCACGCCCTCGTCTCCTTGCACTCCTCCTCCATCTGCCGCTACCGCCGCCGCCTCCTCATCCGCACGCAGCGTGGCCTGTGACAGCTGCGCCTTGAGGCGCTCGCGCCGCTGCGCCTCGCGTTCCTCTCGCTGGCGCGCCTCCTCGTCTCGCGCTTGCCGATCGGCCGCCTTGGCAGATGCCACAGCCTCGCGCTTCTTCTCCTCGGGGTCCTCGAGCACCTCTGTCCGCCTCCTCTTGTACTCCGCGAGGGCCATCATCCCCTTGTAGTTGTTGCCATCGTTGAGTTTGTCGTCGGCCCTGCTCGCGGATCCTGCTGCTTCGAACGCGCCGCCCTGCTCGCGGATGCGCAGGAGTACCTGCAGCAGGATGCAGAGCGAGATGCGTAGGAGCAAGCAGACAGAGTGCTCTCATGCGCGGAGCCGAGGGCGCAGGACGAGGAAGAGACGGCGCATCGAGGGTGGCTTGGGAAGAGAGATGTTGCGGGACGCGCTGTGGTGGCCAGCAAATGGGGGGTCTCAGAGGGCGCGAGCGCACATCAGCTTGGCTCTCGGAGGCGTCCGCCATGTGCGGGTTCGCGGTCAAGTCAAGTCAAGTCAAGTTCGCTTCTTACGAAATAGAGAAACCCCAGATTTAACTACTTGGTAGGCTTTCGTGCAGGGTTCCGATTTCCGCTCGGACGCACATCGGGCTTTTCACAAAAAATCGTCAGCGCGTTTCTTTTCGTCCCGGGCACGTCTCCGGGCTCCGAAAGTCGCCATGCCCACCCCGCTGCCGCACAAGCAGATCATCAAGAAGCGGACGCTCAAGTTCCCGCGCTACCAGTCCGATGAGCAGATCAAGGTCAAGTCGAGCTGGCGCCGGCCGCGCGGTATCGACTCGCGCCATCGCTGCCGGTACGTGCTGCCGCCGCCGCTCGAACCATGTCTGCGCCAGCGCTGCAGGGCAGGCCTCTGGCAGGGCAGGCCAAGGACGCGCGCCTGGCTTCGCGTCGCGTGACGCGTGGCAGCGTACGGAGCTCAGTGCTGCTGAGGGGCTCACTATTGGGCCGCGCCGGCTCGCACTCGGTGGACGATGACTGCAGCCGTTGACGCGTCTGTCGTAGCTCCGTGTGGAAGCGTGGAAGCGCGGTCCTATTCCTGCTGCGCGCGCACGCCGCTCATCTTGCCCCGTCGCGCGCTGCTTGTGTGCGCAGCGCCAAGGGTGTGACCAAGACGCCCAAGGTTGGCTATGGCTCCGACAAGGAGACTCGCCACCGGGTGCCGGGCGGCTGGTACAAGTTCGTCGTCAGCAACCTCAAGGAGCTCGAGGTGCTCCTGATGTCCAACCGCAAGTACGCGGCGGAGATTGCGCACAATGTCTCGGCGCGCAAGCGCAAGGAGATTGCGGAGCGTGCGGCGCAGCTCAACATCAAGGTGCTCAACGCTAGCGCGCGCCTCAAGTCGGAGGAGAACGAGTAAGCATGGGTTACTGGCGCGGAGGAACGCGAGGCGACCGGACGATGGAGAGCCGGGGCGCCTGTACCGCACACGTGCACACGGCAACCGGAAGTGTGCCGTGAATGTATGTTGATACGGGACGACGAGGGAGGCACCAGGGCGGCGCTAGGCCAACCTACCGTGTGGGGTCCGTGCGGAGTAGCTGCGCGCGTCCCCGCCCCCGCTTGAGTATGACATCCCCAGACCCTCGCGGACGTGTCGTTACATGTAAATACGTGTCCGAGAACAACTCCTGGCGCATTGCCTCTGGCCGAAAAACTTCGCCATGGCCGCGCTTATGAAGGCATGAAGATCAAGATGAACCCCGTAGTCGGTTTTTCTGCATGTTGAGTCGGCGCCTCCCGTGGAGCGTGGTCCCACGGTGTGTCTCCACGGGACCGGTGGCTTTGCGTCTCGCCGCGTTGTGATGACTTTCTGGTAGAAAAAACCTGGTAGACGCGAGATTCGCGGAATTCGCCTCGTCCGACCGACCGTGCGACCGATCGACATCGAGCGAGCATGGCGAGGATATTGGCAACCTTGCTGGCTGCATGCTCCACGACAACGGCCTGGATGGTAGCTCCAGGCAGTGCCCGCCTGGTCGCGCGACGCACTCAATCGCTGTTGTTGATGGCGGCATATGACGATGAGGGAGGCATGGTCAAAGAGATTGCGGAGGGCGGCTTGACCCTCGAGCAAGTGAAGGCCTCCTACGGCGCAGAGGGGCCAAAGCTGTCCGAAGCCAAAGCGGCCAAGCTCGTGCTGCCCGCACCCAAGTTCAACATCGACAAGATGGACATGTCTTCTACCGATGCGGATTTTGAGCTCTCTTGCTCCTCCATGGGCGATGCTGAGGTGATCATCGAGATCGACCCGATGATGAACACATACGAAGATTACTTTTACGGCCTGACGAAAGACTCTCATCCGAGCTTCAAGATCGCGGCCGAGGAGTCGTCGCCCATCGAGGGGCGCATGCAGCGGCGTGGCAGCTCGCCAGAGGTAGTGAAGCTTAAGTGCGTCCCCAATGGTGCCTCAGGCGACTTTGTGGCCTTCCTGTGCTTCATCCTCGAGAACGAGCCGGACTTTTCCAAATTCTACAAGATCACGTGCAAGTGCTATTGAGCTGGACCTCTGAGGACGGGTGGCCCGGCGGCGGCGTCACAACAACGCGCTTCAACGGTTCTGGGATCTGGCGGCAACGGCTAAGGCAACGCGGGGTCGAAGACCGTAGCGACGGTTCCGTGTCTGCGTGTCGAGTAGAAGTTCGGTTCGCACGCTTTTCCTCGCAGAGTCTTGAACCGCGCCGTACGTAGTACTACAGCTACAGGCTCCGCTCAGACAGCCACCTGGGGTCTCGTCGGAAGCTGCCTCGATTTGGAAGCTCAGACACTTCAGACAGCCACCTGGTCTCGTCGGAAGCTGTCGGTGTCGAGCTGCCACAACCGTGCCCGCTCCTTGTAAATCTGGCGCTCCTCAAGCAGGATGTTGGGCCGGTTGATTTTATCCCACGGAAGCCGCTTGGGCGGGGCACCCTTGGTCGCATCTGCACGCGGTGCAGGCTCGTCCTCGTCGAGACCGTTAACGTTGCCCATCAGGGCTCCATGCCCGCGCTCACGCATCTGCCGGCGCAAGCTGTCCGCAAACGGGGTGCGGTGCACGAGCAGCCGCAGAGAGTCCACAAGCAGCTGCTGCGCCGCCACGGATGCCTCCTCTTCTTTCGCCTCGAGCACCGCCGCATGTGCGCGCTGCACGCGACCGCGCCCAAGGAATGACCCATCGGCCGTTCGGACGCGCAGCCGAGTCGCCTTGACATAGAGACGGCTGCCCACATCGGTAGACGGACGGCCGAGCGCTGGAAGGACCACCTCGAGTAGCACCTTACCGGTGCCCGCCTCCATGCTCAGGATCTTGGCGATCGCACCGTTATGCTCGGGGCGGTCAGTCGAGCCATCCACCTGCCCGCTCATGCCCACAAAGCCGGCGGGCGCGTCCTCTTCCTGAGGCTCCTCATCGGCGTTCACCGCGCTTGCCGTCGCGCGCCGCCGCCCGCTGCCCAACCCGAACTTTCGAAAGCTTCCTTTCGAGGCTCGAAAGCTACCCGTGACTCTTCCCGAGTGTTGCCAGCCCGCGCGCCGCGAGATCGCGCCCTGTGAAGCCACGTCGCTTCCTGAGCGAGCTGAGGACAACTGCTGCGAGGAATACGACAGATGCCGTCGGAACCCCAAGCTAAACGAGCCCGCCCGAGACGATGAGGGCGCCGATGATGTGCCCGAGCGCCATGATGTGCGAGAGGACTGACCGCCACCGCCGTATGAGCGTTCCGTGTCTCCGTTATCCGCGCGCTTGTGCGCTGCCCTCAACGCGCGGTTGAGAGTCTTTCGCCGAATCGGCTCGAAGCCGGTAGGTCGCCTCTTCGCCATTTTCTCGCGCTGCCGGCGGATGATCATTCGCTTAAACTCGGCTGCACGGTCGGGTCCTTTGATGAATACCTCATCCAGGAAGATGGCAAATTTGGTCTCGAGGTCGAACCCACCACGAATCCACCACGGTTGACGGTCCTCTACGGCAGACCCCATGTATCCTCGAGGCCTGTGCGACGTCCCAACCCCGCATTGGTGCGATCCCAAGTTTGGAATTCCGCGACGGCGCCAAAAACGACAATCTAAGTTTCAATGCACCTCGACCACGAGTCCGCAGTACTCAATCGGCGTACCACGGTCTTGCCGCGGCGGCCGCGAAAAAAAGCGCTGTGTTTAGCGCCTGCACAGTGTACTCCTCGCGCGTGATACGGCTCGACGAGAGGAGGCCGATGAGCCCGCCGTGCTCGCCAATCTTGGGGTCGGTGGTGATGGCCGACACGTTGCACGCCTGCGAGAGGTCCATCCCCTCCTCGAGCACGTGACGCAAGATGGGCTGTGGGATCTCGAAGGCGCACGAGAGCCCAAGGTGATGGCGCGCGCCGTCGTAAGCGGACACGACGCACACATCGTAGTAACGCCGCCGCCCGTCGTACTCGAGTGCAAAGAGCCCGGACTCGATGCCAAGCGCGAGCACCGGCCCATCCGCCGCCGCCGCCGACGTCGTCGCGCTGCCACCCGCGCGCGGCACTCGCGCTCCAGCATGCATCTCCACGGCTGCAGCATGCGCGGCGGCGGCGCGGTTGCGAGCGCCTCGGGCGGTCTCTTCGAGGCTCATCGGTTGCTCGGAGACGCCCGAGGCGACCTTGTGCGCGCTCCACCCCCTCTCGGTCTCGGCGCCCGTGCCCGTGCCTCTGGCCGCCGCTACCTCGGGGTATCTCGCCAGGGCGGCGCGCACTGCACTGAGCTTGCATGGGTTCGTGGTCCCGACGGCGACTGCACCGAAGAGAGGCCTCTCGGCGGCGGGCGCCGACGAAGCTTCCATACTGGCGAGCGAGTGCAGCGCGGTGACCAGGGCAGCCATCGCCGCCGCGCATGCTGCGAGCACTGGCGGCTCGACGGAAGCGTCCACCGCGCAGGCTGTGAGGCTGAGTGACGCGATGAGCATGGGCACACGACGAGCGTCGGCGAGCACGATGCGACGCAGCGCGCACGGTAGCACAAAGGACTCGATGCTCAGCTGGCAGCCGTATGCGACGGAGAGCCCGAGCGGCTCGAGCGCGGTCGCGCCGCGCGTGGCGGCGCCGAGGGCCGCTGCGCAGGCGCAGATCGCGATGGCGATGCTGGCGGCGACGAGAGCCGATCCGCCGGAGGACGAGATTGCTGCAACACTTTCCGAGGTCGAGGACTCTCGGGCGACCTCCATCGCCACAACGGCCGCCTGCTGCAGCCCGCCGATGAAGGCGAGGATGATGCCCGCGTGGCACACAAGCGCAAGGCGAACCGTGGCACTGAATGCCAGAGGTACGCTCACAAGGTCGAGCGAGACGGAGGCAAACAGGGCCGTGTAGGCAATGAAGGGCACGGTGCCGATGCGCACGAGCGCTATGGCGGTCGAGGACGCGGTCATCATGCGCACGAGCAAGCGAGTGAAGACCACCGCGCGAAGCGGCCCGAATATGCTGCGTGAATAGAGCTCTGAGAAAGACTGAAACTAAGCTGAAAATTCGGCGAACTCCCTCAGTCCCCGGACTCGTCACTCGATGTGCGGGTTAGTTTGAGTGTCACTCGATTTGTCGTACCTTTCAGATTTGGGCGGAAGTCGAAGTGTGCTACCCCCGCGCCGACACATCAATGATCACCGGCAGATGGTCCGACAGCGGCGTGTGCACGGCGTACGCCCCCAGCACCTCCCACGCCGCGCCGGCACCGCTCACGTACGCAAAGTCCACGGTGGTGCCTGTCCAGTGCGTGAGCGGCGGCGCGGGGCGGCCGCCAAAGTTGTTACGCGCGCCGAGCTCGTACGCGCAGCGGAAGCCGGCCGCGCGCAGCCGAGCCGCCACGCCGTCATCGAGTGGCTGATCGACATGCGGAGACCGGAGGCCTGCGGCGATGACACGCCACTCCTCGGCGGAGTAATGCGCTCGCACGGGTGAATTGAAGTCGGCGAGGACCAGTGCGCTCGTGCCCGCGTCATGCGCCGGCTGAGCGCTCCAATGGCGCAGCAGTGCATCCACTTGGCGCAGACGCACGCCACCGACCATTGGGACAGCGAGCCATTCACCTCTTGGGTCTTTGTCTCGAGGACGGCGCATCGTGCTCTCCATATTTGGGACGATCGTGCTATCCTTGTGTGAGAGATGAGTCGCGTAGACGGCGATCGAGGAGCAAGGCGCGGTTGCGGTCGCGGGCACGCGGAGCACGGCGTATCGCGCGCCCCGAGACTCGGACCACACCTCGTCGCCGTTGAGGCTCGCCGTCGGCTCATCGTCAAGATGGAAGGCCTCCGTCGCCTCGACCTGCAGCCGCGAAGAGACGGCGAGCAGGGTGGAGTTCTCGGCGAGGCTGCGTAGGAGCGTCCAGCCTTTCGCTCGCAGGAGGCCATCCAGCTCGCGCACGCGCTGCAGCGGCTCCGTCAGCACCGCGCTCCACAGTTTGTCGAGTGCTTCGTTGGGCAGCTCCTGCAGCACGAGCACGTCGGCCTCGAGGCTCTCTAGCAGGCTGGCAACCTCGGCAGCCTGGACGGGCGTATTCCAATCGGGGCCACAGAGGATGTTTAGGTTCCAAGTGACGAGGCGCAGCTGCGCCTGCGGGCTCGCCGACCGCGTCGGAGGCGGGGCCAATGGCGTCGCCACATCGTCGAGGAAGAGCTCGATCATCTTCTGACGATTCGCGATGAGGCTCGAATCGTGCTCGGCGCGGCGTAGATACGAGGAGCTTGGAAGTGCGCGACGCCGCCTGCTTATCAAGTAATGAGTCAAGGCCGCGGCGGCGGCCGTCGCGGCGAATAGGACGTATGTGCTTGGCATCCTTGACATCCTTCGTGCTTCGAGGAGTCTCGCGTGAAGAGTGCCCTGGGGTTGTGAACTCTCGTCTTCCCACAGCCCGCGGACGCAGAAGCGCTCTCACCAGCCATGGTACAATAAGTGTCGTGCGGACGCACTTCCTCTTCCGGGTGGTGGTTCCAACATATAATTGTGTGGACACTTTGTAGGCCACGTGTTTATTTAGGGGCCAGGTGCGGCTCCTCCCTCCCGTGTCGCGGCATTTGGCGATTAAAATACATGTAAGAATATGACTCTGAGCGATGAGAGATTGCGAAAAGTGGAAACACCAACGTCGAATTTCTTGTTTGTCTTGGGTGTCGAATTATAAACATTGGCTGTGAATGCATGTACCGCCGATCTCTCTTTTTATGGCTGTTTCTCAGCTCTCCGTCTGCATGTGTCTCATGTTAGGCCTGGCCTGTATTGTATTGTATTGTCTTCACAGCTGTGCTGCTTACGTGTTGTGTGTATTCATAATGAATGCATGTCCTTGAGTGTGAGCGATTGCGATGGCAGAGCTACTGGCTTCGGTCACTGAGCCTCCGGAGCTCATCAACGACGAAGCCAAGAACCTGCACCTACGCCTCTATCGCAACTTTCTCGCCGGCGAATCTCCATCGCACTGGTGGCAAAGTATCACGGAGCACTGCCTCTGGCATCGAGTCAAGTACAGCAGCGCGCGCTTCGGCAAGAGCTGCGAGACGCCGTGCTACACCGCATTCTTCGGCGGCTTTCCAGAGTTTGCACCATACGCGCCCGTGCCGGTGTGGCTCCAGCCACTCGTCGCCCTCGTCTCGGAGGTGCTCGGTGTGCCGTTCAATGCGTTCCTGCTTCGACTCTACTTCGATGGGAATGATGAGATCGCCTGGCACACGGATGGGCGCACCTTCCTCGGCCCGACGCCCACGATCGGCTCGCTCTCCCTGGGTGCCACCGCGCAATTCGAGTTGCGGCGCATGCGGAATGTGTGGCCCAAGGTGGACGGCAAAGCTGAGGGCACGCCGTACGACGACGGCATCGACAGGGATACGCCCGTGCATTCCTGGGCCTTGCGAGACGGCGATCTGCTGGTGATGGAGGGCGACACGCAGGCGCACTGGCACCACCGCGTGCCCAAGGCCAAGTCGCGGCGGCCACGCATCAACATCAACTTTCGGTACATTGTGCCCGGCACGGACGACGCGGAGCGCGGGCAGGCGACGTACTACAAGTACATGCGCGACGGCGATGGGCAGGCGATTCCCGGCGTTCCTTACGACGCGATCCTGCGACGTTCCGGCTCGCTGCTCGTAAAGCTGGCACCCAGGGCCGCTGGAGTCGATGCCGCTGGCGAGACCGCAGCCGGACGGACATGCATTCAGGCCCGCCATTCTCTACAAATCACGGCTGCACAGTCCGCTGAGCCGGCTGATGTCGCGGATGATGGCGCGGAGCCTGATGCGCAGTGGGCATGCCCGCAATGCACGCTTCTCAACCCCGCGCCTGCGCCTGTCTGCCGGCTCTGCGACTTCAAAGTCAAAGTCCACGACGACAACGGGCCGACGCTGAAGCGGTTGGCCGCCGGACGCGAGAGCGAAGCGCGTAAAGAGCATGGTGAAGAGGTTGCGAAGCGCTCGAGGACCCCTGCCCATCGGCCCCAGCCAATATGCCCCAGCCGAGGACCGCTGGAGAGTCTGTGGGGTCCGCGCCCCAGCTTCGGTGCGCACCCTGCATAGCCGGAGTAGATCACGGGTAAACTTCGATAAAGCACGGCCCATAAACCCGGCTAAGGCCCTTAAAAAAGGCAGTAAGGCTCGGCCGTACGACCAGCCTGCGCCCGCACACCATACACCACACCGGCTCGACTCCGGCCCCGCTCCGACAGCTGCGCCCCGAGCCCGCGCCCCGCAGCACCGCACGCCGTTACGGTCGAGTCTGTGTCACGTCACAGCCGGATGCCCGGATCGACGATCGTCGAAGCGCGAAGTCGTATAACACCGCGCACGTCCCGGCACACCCAGACCCACACGGCGCGCGAGCCCGGCGCGAACGCGCCGAGGCCCCCTAGTCGTGTACAAGGTCGTGTATGAATAAAGTAACCCACACACAAACCTTGTATACTTTTGTACCAGCCTCAGACTGCCCGGGCTCATAGTAGTAGCCTATCGGAGCGGGTGTCTGAAACACACATCACACGACATACCTTACACGATACGACACCGACACCGCCCCGCCCCACCGCCACTCGCACCAGGCTTTTGGTAGATATCCCCGCACGTAGTGACGCACGTAGACGCAGGTCGGCCTCATAGGCTCTTCGACAGATGTACTAACATCTCGACGCAGGTCGGCCTCATAGGCTCTTCGACGCAATCACCCCCCACCCGCACAGCATGTTGATCAAGTTGATCAGATGTACCCTGCACCCGCCAGCCTACCAACGGCCTACCCCTCCGCCACTCCCGCCCCACACCGCGGTATCGGCCACAGGTGTCGGCCTGTGTCCCTCGGCGGCATCTTGCCACCCTGCTGCCGAGGCGCTGATCTCCTTTCATGCAATGTACTTGCGATGGGTGCCGAGGAAGGCGTCGCGGAAAGTGGCGGTGAGCCCGGTCGCCTCGAGCAGCGGCAGCCCGTAGGAGGCGAGGCGCACCTGAGAGGGACAAGGCGCTGTGGTGAGCACATTTTGCATGCAAGGCAGCCCGTAGGAGGCGTTTTAGGAGGCGTTATAGGAGGCGAGGCGCACATTGTGCAGCGCGTCGAAGGACGTCGCCACGCCGTTCACGATCGGCATCGTGCCGTGCGAGAGCACCGGCGAGTGCAGGCCCGGCTTGATGGCCGTGCCAATCTTCTGAACCTGCGTGGCGCGCACGGCATCGCTCACTGAGACCGCCTCATAGACGGTCTCGCCGACGGCGACGTCCTTGGCCTGCTTGAGGTCGGCGCAGCACGCGTCGCCGATGGGCACGTGGTGCGTGGGCGTGAGCGTCAGGTTCCGGCCAGACGCCGTCGTGAGCACCACGAAGGTCGTGCCCTGCACGTCCGCATCGGCGAGCGAGAGGGTCGAGACGGCGTCGGTGGTGAGGGTGCCGTCGGCGCGGGCGGCGACGATGGCGTCGCCCGCACGGAGCGCGTCGAGGCGGCGCGGCGTGCCGTCGGCCATCGTGACGAGTGCCTCGCTCGGGAAGCATGGGTTGCCGCCGGCGTCGGCGTCGACGATCGGCGCCTGCAATTCTGCTACCGTGGGTGCACTCGTCACGGCGAGGCTGCCGCCCGTGCTCTCGATAGCCAAGGGCGACGTGAGCTGGGCGACGATCGCCGTCTGCAGCGCCGCCGCGCTCGTGAAGCTATTGGCCGTGCTCCGAATAGTCGCCGCCGTCGTCGGGTCCGTCGGGAAGACGAACCGGATGTTGACGCTCGCCGCGGTGATGGTCACAGTGGAGCCGGGGGGGGCGCCGGTGGTGAAGCCGAAGGCGCGCGCGGCCGCCTGCAGCAGCGAGTGGCGCTCCGTAGTGTCGAAGTCCTCTGGACTGCCTGCAGCCGTGATGGAGACGACGACTTCGACGTTTGGGGGCGGGGGCGGCGGGGGTCGCGGCGGCGGCGATGGTGAGGGTGGTGGCGGTGACGGGGGTGGCGGCGACGTCGTTGCCCCCGATGATCCTGCTGCTAGGTAGGCCGCTGCCCCGGTGATACCTGCGGTGCAGTACCTGCGGCCGGCCACATACGTTTCATCGAGGCGCGCTCCTTCTGCAGTACTCGTGTTGAAGCCGTATACTTGATTCTGCCGAGCCCAGATGATGACAAGCTCTTGATAAGCAAACCACTCTGACGCGGTGCACTGTGAGGCACATCCGTTCCCATAATAAGGGTCATGATAGAGTGCGCAATAAATAGTGAACAGCGGAGCCATCGGAGGCGACGGAGGCGGCTTAATTGACGGATGGACGCATACTTTAATTCCCCCTGTCGGCCCGTATTGCCATTCGTATACATTGGGCTGCACGCACGGCGGCGACGGCGGCGGCGACGGCGGCGGCGGCGGACGTAAAGTCGGATGCATCGGAGAGGGCGGAGGTCTATATACTGCCGCCATGCATGGCTCCATGCAAGGGAGAATTGTGGGATAGGGTGGTGCGCGCGGTCGCGGCGGTGGCGGCGGCGGTGACGACGGCGGATAAACATAATCGAGACGCCGAGCGTGCGCCTTGACCTGGGGCAGAGCGTTGTCGAGGGCGCCAAGAGGCGTGGGAGCCGCAGCGACGCCGACGAAAAGAAGCGCGATCATCAGTCTCACATATGTAAAACGAGTCGAGATCGGATCAGAGATCACCTTTCATTCCACCGCGAGCGAGAAAAAAGGAGATCCACTCTGTCGATCCCCTCGCTTAATTCGGGACGTTGGACCATTTCGTGGACCATTTGGAGCTCCTTTTTAATGCTTTTTTCTGACCAATCTCGACTCGACGACATGAGACGTGAAACCATGTGAGATTGTGGCGTGACTGAGTGGCGCGCGCATCCTCTTGGTCTCCTTCCTATCTCCTTCCCGCGCCGCGCTCCTTCTGAGTTGTGTCTCGTCCTTATCTCGTCCTCTCCGTCGACTTTAACGTCGACTCTCACCTCCACTGCTAGCCGTCGACTCTCACCTCCACATTCGATCTCTAGGCGCGTTCTTTTACTTTTTATCTTTTAGGTTGTCTGTTTATGTAGTGACTTGATGACTTGACTTGAAGTACTGACAGAATGATCAAGGGGAAGTGGCTCTCAGTACACAGGCACGGGGGTCTTGGGCGTTGTCTATGTGTGTCATGCTCATCAACCCCTACTTAGAGGCTACTCCTTTACGGCTGACCTTCACGGTTTAGTAGCCAGAGGCCTCGTGCGAAGCCCTGGCGACGACCTCCGTTAGCTGGAACAGATGCGCCGACGCGCCGAGCGGCTCAGGGAGAAAGTCAGAGGCCTCTCAAGCCTTAACCGTTTTCACAGGGGCGAGCACGGGCACAGGGAAAAGATTGGGCTGACTCCTTGCTGAATCCCAATAAATCCGTACCGGTCTGCGGACCGAGCCCCGCGGTCACAAACTTTTGCGTTCCTACCTAGAAACGAAACGACTAGAAACGGCCGCGTGAGTACCTCGCTCACCGCGGGGGGACCGCGAGAAACTGACTGACTGACTGACAACACCAATTGTGATGGCCTCGTGGTCACCAGAGAACTGTGAAGTGTGAACCGTCGCGAAAAAACCAAAGCCCAAAGAGTTTTTTGGAAGGCGCGCAAAGAGGGTGGTCGGGCCCGTGGAAAATGCGCCTGCGGCTGCGGTCCCATGATGCGGTGGCAGTCTGTTCCTCAGTGGCAGCCGGTGCCTCCTCGCGCACACCACCAAGCTCACACGCCGACCCAGCTGGAGAACCTCGCCGACCCTCGGCGTGGTTCTCCAGCTGGCGTGGTTCTCCAGCTAGCGGCTCCGTTGCCGTCGAGGCAGCAAGCTTCTTGCCGCCGACGGCGATGCTGCCTCCTGCCAGCGGCTCCGACCCAGCTCCGACCCGGCTAGCGGCTCGAGATCCACCGCCTCCCGCTCTCGCACCGTCCTTCACGCAATCCTCTCAGTCGACGCAAAGCTTCAAGAAAGACTTCCTCAACGAGAGGGCATGGTATTTGAAGCAGCGCCGGGCGCTCAAGAAGCTGCAGGCAGCATACCGTCGACGGCGATGGCGCATGGCGCTTCACGGCCACATTCCATTCGTCCATGGGCCGTGCGGCGCGCGTGCCTTTCCCATCTACCGCGGCGACGTGCTTGAAGGCATCGAGATGCCATCGGGCCGGCAATATCGTTACACGTCACTGCTGTGCCTTGCGCCGTCGAACCGGTTGAGAGTGCTCGTCGTCTTCCTTGTCGAGTCGGCGTGGTTCGAGCGCGTGTCTCTGCTGGCCATCATGCTCAATTGCGTGGCGCTCGCCGCGGAATGTTCGGCAGCTGCCTCGGCCGAGCCGCAGGCACAGACCGACCTGGAGCTGCTGTTCACACTCGGCTTCACGGCGGAGCTCGGCTTGCGCGTGGCCGCGATGGGCCTCACGGGCCATGAGTGGAGCTACCTCTCGGACGCATGGAATCGTCTCGACTGCTTGGTGGTCGTCACAAGCTGGATGCCCCTCCTCTTTCCGTCCCTAGGCAATCTCTCGTCCTTACGCGCGCTGCGCGCGCTGCGCCCACTGCGCATGATCAGCCGGCTGCCCGGCATGCGTCGCCAGGTGAGCACGCTCCTCGACTCGCTGCCGCACCTGATGGACATTGCGATGCTCTCGTTCTTTGTGCTCGTACTCTTCGGCATCCTCGGGCTGCAGCTCTTCCGCGGGTCGCTGCGGATGCGCTGCTACGAGGCGGCCGACGTGCTCGCGTACGCGCAAGGAGAGGCGACGCCACTGGATCCGGTCGGTCGCTCCTTAGTTGGAGTCTGTCACACACATGTCGAGGAGCGGCTCGGCAGCGGTGTGAATCAGAACGGCCTGAACCAGCACACGCAGGACGCACGCGGCAGCTGCGATGTTGGGCAGCAGTGTCTCTTGTACGGGAGCAACCCCTTGCACGGCACCGTAGGCTTCGACAACATCATCCAGGCTTGGATGACGATCTTCCAATGCGCCACTCTCGAGGGCTGGACGGATGTGCTCGATATGACGCGAGGCGCCTCCGCGCTCGCCGGAGTGTACTTCGTCTCCCTCGTCGTCTTTGGCAGCTTTTACATCCCAAACTTGTGCCTGGCGGTGCTCTGGCACATCTACCAAACGAACTCGGACGGCGGCGAGAAGAGGGGCGAGCGCGTGGCTCTTAGCGGCAGCACGCAGGCGGCCCCGGAAGGCGGCGCAGGGATCAGAGTCGAGGATCAAGCGGTTCACATACTCCAGTCGCGTGCACTTGCCTACCTCGCCAAGAAGCGCCAAATGGAGAAGGAGGAGACGATACAGGCATGGTTGGTGCGCACACGCAAGGTTGCACGGGAGGTCGTCTCGTCCTCCGCGTTCGGTGCGTTCACTACGGCGCTCATCCTCTTCAACCTCGTGCTGCTGAATAGCGAGGAACGGCCTATGGACCCATCTCGGCTGCAGATCCTCGAACGGTGCAACCTCGTGATCATCCTCCTCTTCACACTCGAGATGCTCCTCAAGGTGTGAATGGATCGCCTCGAATGGCCGCATATTGCGACGGATCACCACTGGAGGCGATTCAATTGCCTCTGATGGCCGCGTTCGGGCTGCTCCTCGATGTCGCCGCGCTCGGCGTGCTCGGCGTGCTCGTGTACTGAGTGCCGCTGATCGCCACTGATCGCCACTGATCGCCACTGATCGCCACTGATTGTCGCAGGTCGGCGCGCTCGGTGCGCTCGGGTACTGGCGCGACCCGCTCAACCGCTTCGATGGCATCGTCGTGGTCATCGGTCTGCTCGACGTCGGCTCGGCCTGGGTAAATGTAGGCGTCAATGCACAAGTGCTTCGTGCCTTCCGCCTGCTTCGTGTGCTCAAGCTCCTTCGATCATGGCCATCTCTCCAGCGGCTCTTTGCCGCCCTGCAGAGCCTCGCGATAGAGGACTTCTTCGATCTCATTCTTCTCCTCGGCCTCATCCTCTTCATCTTCGCACTCCTCGGCGCTGAGCTCTTTGGGGGTCAGTATCTGCCCCCTGCCTTCGAGGCACCTCCGCGTACGAATTTCGATTCGATTGGATCTGCGATGATCACCGTCTTTGTGATTGCGATTGGAGAGGCGTGGGATCACGTGTGGGTGGACACCAAGGTCGCCGTCGGTAGCTCCTCCGCCCTCTACTTCGTCGCCCTCATCATCTGTGCGAATTACATGCTGCTCAACTTGGTCGTCGCACTGCTCATTGGTTCCTTTGAGGACTCGAAGGATGGGAAGCATGGGAAGGATGGGGCCCTCGGCGCACGGGCGCCGCCGTCTGGACTCGAGACGGGCCTGTCACCCCTCGTTCACTCCGACGGCGAGCAAGGCGAGGAGGGGCAGCTACTTAGCGAGATTAATGGACCTCCGCCCGCCGAGATGAACGGACCCCTCGGCTGGCGAGGTGTGCACGGACCAACTGGTGTGAACGAGCCTCTCGGCTGGCTGGGTCGCACGCGCAGCTGGATGCGAGCGTGGCTGGCGGCCCAGGCGGCGGACGACCGCGCGTTCTGGCTCTTCGAAGCAGAGCACCCGCTACGAAAGGCGGCGAGCGATCTAATCATATGGCGGGTGGAGAGTGCTCCGCTGCTCTCGTTTGATAATGCCATCATCATGGTGATTGTGCTCTCGTCGATCACGCTGTGCTTCGATGATTGCTATCTCAATGAGAGCTCCGAGCTCGCGGCGACGCTGCGCCACGTCGACGCGGTGGTGGTGGCCGTCTTCGTGATTGAGATGCTACTCAAGGCGCTTTCGAGGGTGCGAATGGATTGCTTCGGAGTACCACTGAATCTGAGTGGAGCTGGCTTGCATCTCGTTACCACCACCACCCACGGCCACTGAGTGCCACTGAGTGCCACCGAGTGCACCTAGTGCCACTGAGTGCACCGAGTGCCACTGATTTGCCTCTAATCGCCACTGAAAGCCACTGCTGGTTCGACTCTCAAAGGGATTCTGCCTCACCCCAGACGCGTACCTCGCGTCGGGATGGAATCGTCTCGACGCGTTCATCCTGAGCGGCTCGCTCCTCTCCTTATGGCTCTCGTCCTTCTTCCCTTCACTCATCGGGCTACGCATCCTGCGCATGCTGCGACCGTTCCGTCTCATTTCACAGCTCGAGGGGCTTCGCGACACGGTGGAGCTGCTGCTGCAGGCGATGCCGCGTGTCCTCGACGTCCTCCTCGTCTCCTTCCTCCTCCTCGACGTCTCTGCCATCCTCGCCGTTCAGGTCTTCGGGGGCAAATTTGGGCGCTGCGTGTCGCCATCGAGCCTCATCACGCGGCCGCCGCTGGGCAGCGGGGCTTATGGCACCGCGTCGCACAGCGCCGCGCTGCCGTTCGCCACGCGCGCCGCGTGCGAGGCGGCTGGGTACGCGTGGGCCAATCCCCCGTTTGGCAACTTCGACAACGTGGGGCATGCCATGCTCCTCCTGTTCGAGATGGCTTCCCTGGAAGGGTGGACGGACGTCCTGTTTGCCGGGATCGATGCGGTGGGCGTCTCCGAGGCCCCCGTGCGGGACCACGCGCCGTCCCAAGCGCTGTTCTCGATCGTGTGGATCCTCGTCGGCTCCCTATGCCTGCTGAACTTGATCGTCGGAGTCCTCATGTCCACCTTCCACGACATCAAGAGACGCGAGGAGGAGGGCTCGGAACTGGGCCTGGTGATGACGGAGAAGCAGCGAGCATGGGTGGACGTGGTCTCCCAGCTGCTCGCCGTCGTCAAGCCGCGAGCACGTGCACCCTGCCCCACGCACCCATGGCGAGCAGCCTGCCATCGCCTCGCCACATGGGCGCGTTTCGAGTCCGTGATGCTCGTCGTGATCGTGTTCAACACGTGCCTGATGGCCCTCGACGGCTTTGGACTCTCCAAGGCCATGGAAGACCTCCTCGGCGCCCTCACACTCGGCTGCACGGTGCTCTTCATCCTCGAGGCCGTAATCAAGCTCCTCGGGCTCGGCCCCAAACTGTACTTTAGCAGCGCGTGGAACCTCCTTGATTTTGGGATCGTGCTACTCGCAATCGCCGAGCTGTTGCTGACTTGGGTGGCGACGACCAGCGCCGAAGCCAACCCGTCGGTCATCCGGGCACTGCGGATGGTGCGTCTCCTACGCGTGCTGCGCACACTGCGCGTCGTGCGCATGGCACGCGGACTGCGGATGCTGCTCATGATGCTGCTCTACGCCCTACCGACGCTCGGCAATATCTGCGGGCTGTACCTGATCGTGAACTGCGTGTATGCGCTGCTCGCGATGCAACTCTTCGGCAACGACTCATTGGACCTCTCTGTGGCCGCGGGCGAGCGCCCCGGCACGCGAGCGCACTTTTGCACCTTTGGCGACGCGTTCCTCACCCTATTCGAATGCGCTACGGGCGAGTCATGGACCGCCCTCATGCACGACCAAGCGCGGTCCACGTGGCTCGCCATCCCGTTCTTCATCTCGTACGTCATCCTCTCGACCTTCATCATCTTCAAGATGTGCATCGTGCTCATCATTGAGAACTTCAACCTCGCCCTCAAGCGCGACCGCCACGGGTTGCAGCCCGAGTCGGCCGACGTCTTCCAGGACGTGTGGAGTCAGTTCGATCCGGAGGCGACTGGACGGATGCACGTGGAGTACCTCATCGACTTCCTTCGGCTGCTCCCGCCGCCGCTCGGGCTCGAGCCGAGCGAGTACCCCGCAGGCTATGTGAGCGCCGCCGACGTGACGCGGTACGCGTACATGATGGACGTGCGCCCACGAGTGCGCCCACGAGCCGGCCCAACCGAGGATCGACGAGGTGGCACATGGCAGCCCTACGTCGCGTTCGCCGAGGTGCTTGCCGTCCTTGCGAAAGACTCTTACAAGGATGCGGGCGAGGCCGATCTCGAACGTTCGCTTGGGGGGACTCTCCATCGCACCCGCCGCACCTCGGGCAGCGCCGGGCGGGCGCGCCGTGCCGTGGCGTGGCAGGAAGTCCTCCCAGCCCCTTCGAGTAAGCTTGGGAGCGAGCTGCTCGATCGGCTCGTGGCCGCCGACGTGCTGAGCGCGGAGCATGCGGAGCAGCTGCGCCTCGCGCACCAGAGGCATGCGGCGGACCCGGCGAGCTTCCCCCACGCGCGCGTCACCATCGACTCGGAGGAAGAGCACCTGCGTCACTCGCTTGCATGCGCGGCCATCGCCCGCAGCGCGCGCCGGTGGCAGGAGCGGCGCGTCGCGGCGGGCGTCGCCTTGCGCGCCAAGGCGCGCCTCAGGTGCCGATTCGAGCACGGGATGCTCGAGCAGGTGGCCGAAGCGCGGCTAGCGCAGTGGCGCGCGCACGAGCAGACACGAGCCCCCCAAGGCGGAACGGTCCCGCTGGTCTGAAAGTGGCCCGGCGCGGGGCGTGGCGGGGCCAGGGCGGGGCGGCGGAGGTATACGTGGAGGTAGAGAGAGCTTTTAGTGCTCATTAGAGAGTAGTTACTTAAGCTGGCCTATGCTGGTCTATGCTGTCTACTTCGATTCATGAAATACATGGAGAGACGGAATGAAATCCGTATGAAATCCGCGAAAACGCTCCACGCCGGTTCGTGACGTGCGGCGGCGGGCGCGTCGGCATTCTTGTGCTAAGGTGTACCGGAATGCGAGTGTGGTCCGCGGCGGAGGCGGCCATCCACATTATGCTGCTGCTGCCATTCTGGGAAATCGCACAAATCGCACGACTTACTGCCAACGGCCAGGTTGGTCATCGAAGCACGTGCGAGGCGGGCGTTCAGACCGAGTGATGTCTTGTCGCCTGGGCGTGTGGCCTCTGCCTTGCTGTCGAAGGTACGGCTGAAGGAGGTGGTGAGCTGCTGCTGCCATGTGGTGAGCTGCTGCTCCCATGGGGCGAGGGCTCGCCTGGGCCAGGGCTCCCAGGCATGGGGCGAGTGCTCGCCGAACGCCAAGGAAGCGCCAGCCGGGACGTGTTTCGAGAGGTTCCTGAACTTGGACTTGGACGCGTTGTAAGTGGGGCTGGCGTGGGGCGAGGGCGAAGCGAGCACGGCCGCGATCGCCGGCATGTCCGGCCGCTGCGTCGGCCCCAACGTAGATCGACAGCCCCGTCGGTGCAAGCGGCGCACCGTCGGCGATGACCGAATGGACTTGGGCCCCATTTGGAAATATGTTCATGATTTTCCTGCCTTTCAAATGCAGTCAACTGATTCGCGGTGGAGAGGAGGTGTGATTGCAGCTCAACCCCATGTTTTTGTTCACGGACCTTCCCCAACACGCCCGTTTTGGAAGCCAAGGTGACCTTTGTGCATGGATCACGTCCGGCCGCCTGTGCGCAACTAGATTTTTCGATGATGGATGCGATCGAAGTGCCCAGCCCACAAGGAGAGCCTGTTCTCAAAGGCTTTAGTGCTGCGACCGCCAAGGTGCACGCCGAGCGCGGCTCACCAGAGACGCCTGAAGGAGGCTCAAGTGCCTCCGTCGGCAATGTGAAAGCCATTAATCACCAGCCGGAGGTGAAATTGGGATGCCAATCTCCCCTGGACCTCTCCTCCCGCTCCCAGCTTGCGGCTACAATCTCGGTGCGGCGTGCCGCCGCCTACGACGCGTCGCTCGACGTCCTCTTCTGTCCATCACTACTACGACAACGTGCAGGGTCTGGGTTAGCCACACCAGACGAGAATCCTTGGTGGTTTGTCAACTCGTCGCCTCTGCTAAGCCCGGCGGAGGCCTTGAAGAAGCACGAGGAGGGGCTGGCCACCGCCGAGCGCCGCGCTCACGAGGAGCCGCGTGCCGCGGCCGCCGCGCAATCGAGCGAGCCCTACCTGAACTTGTTGCAGGCGCTTGTCGAGCGGCGGCAGCGCCTCGAGGCTGATGACGACCGTTGGGAGCGGAACCGCAGGGCGACGGTAAGCGTGGTGGCGAGCCAGCAGCGCAGGCAGGCGCCCATCGAGGCTGCCTACGTCCTTGGGAGTGCCCAAGGCAGCGCTCAAAGCAGCGCTGCCGGGCGAGCGACGGCGACGGCGGTGGCGGTGGCGGCGCCGGCGGCAGCATCGGCATCAGGGCGCACGCGCGCGCACGCCTCGCCGCCGCGCGCGCCCCCGGTGTTCTACGAGGTATGGCCCGCGTCGACGGCGTGGGGTCAGGCGGCCGTACGCGCCACCGCCAAGCCCGCTGCGGCCAGTTTCCAAACGTGAGGCGACCCTCTGACAGTCCCGCCGTCCTCGCCACACGGCCATCACCCAGCGCGCAACAGCTCGCCGGCCGTGGCGGGGGCCTCAGAGCCTCCACCGCCGCACAGGGTGATCGGAGCTGGCGCGTGAGGTTTCCATGTGCCGCCACAGGAGCTGTCGCCGCGGAAGCCGTCGCCGCGTCGGGCGCTGGGCGGCACGAGCGCGGCGATGGGGGCTAGTCCGCTCACTTGAACTTAAACATATGTTGCGCCTTCCTGGAAAACCGTTTCAAAACCTTGTCGGGGCTCTCGATCGATCGGGAGAGAATGCGCAGTAGGAAGAGCGATGCGATGAAAGAGGAGGCCGAGATCATCCTCGCGCAGCTTCGTGCGGCGGCGTCTCGGTCGCTAGAGCGCGTGGCCGACACCTTCAAGCGCTGGGACGCCGACGGCGGCGGCCTCATCTCGCGCTCTGAGTTTCGCAAGGCGGCGCTTGCGCTCTTCATAGAGGGCGAACAGAGAGCCATCGACGCCGCGTTCGATCTGCTCGACGCAGATGGCAACGGCTCGCTCAGCATCGAGGAGCTCAGCGCGCACCTGCTCGAGCACCGTCGCAAAAGTGGCCGCGACGAGATGAGTGAGAAGAAGGCATCATCGAGCATGGCGATGTTGCCGAACCCGATCAAGCTCTCGTCGCTCGCGCTGTCCAAGTCGGACTCGTCGCTCGCGCAGTTCAAGGCGAATTTAATCCTGCGCACGGCCCTGTCGGCCGAGCAGGCGGTGGAGGCGGCGCGCCAGACGGAGCACGACTGGCGCGTGTACGAGACGACGAAGCATCATACGCAGCAGGTGCTTAGCCGGCGCATTGCAGAGCGCGCGGCCGAGGTGAGCGCGCAGCAGGAGAAGAGGAGGCAGGAGCTGCTGCAGGAGGAGGCGCGCGAGCGCCTACGCTTGCTGCGCCGGCTCAACACGTTCAGCGCGGAGCGAAAGAAGCGAGCGCAGGAGCAGGAGAGCTTGTTGAGAGAGCAGGAGCGCTTGATGCGCCGTGCGAGCGAGGAGCGATTACGTACGAAGCTCGAGCGCACCGCGTCGCAGTGTTCGCACTGCGATGAGGCGCTCGAGCGCCTCCTTCAGCGCGACCAGGCCGTCGCGGCACGTGCCGAGACCGCGAAGAAGGAGCGCGAGAAGGCATTCAAACTTCTCAACGAGGCGTACGAGGAGCGCCGATCGACCTCTGTCCGGCTGCGAGACGAGATGCGCCAGCAGGACGATGAACGGATCGCGGCGATCTTGAAGCGTGAGAATGAGCGCTTCAACCACGCCGCGGCCACACTCGAATCGAAGGCAGCGCTCGCGGCGCAGGTGAGCGTGCGCGCTGCAGCCGAATTCGAGAGGAAACGGGAAGCGACCGCGCGCCTGCTCGCTGCTGAGGATGATCTCAAGAGACAGGGCAACCTGCTCGCGTCGAGCAGCTCGCTCTTGCGGCTGCAGGAGGATCGCGAGCGTCAGCTGCTCGCAACCCGCGAGGCCTCCGCCCAGCGCGAGAAGCAGATCCGAGCCAACCTCTCTGCGAAGGAGAAGGACACGGCCGAGAAGGAAGCGAAGCTGATCGCGAAGGCGGCCACGACGAGTGCGCGGGTGGAGGAGCTCGAAGCCAAGCGGAAGCATGCCGAGCTCGAGGTGCAGGCGCGCATCCGCAAGGGCGTGCAGGCAAAGGCCGCCCTCTATGAGGTGGAGCAGAAGGCCATGGTGAGCCATCGGGATCCCGGCGAGGTGCGCCAGCTGCTCAACCATTTACCGGGCGGCGTCTTCCTCACCCAATGAGCGCGGCCGAGAGTGTACTGTAGAGGCCACCCCGCCGACTCTGGCGCCTCATGGGTCGCCTCATGGGGCGAAGCGCGTAATCAGACTCCGCGGCCTATGCGCGATACGCAACTCCGTGTGTCGTAGGTACGTTCTTGACACGAGTTGAGTACGTGTACGGTGTCTCGACTATCGAGCTCACGTATGCGGCGGTACACGGTACTACTATTAGCCCCCCCGCGGGGGCTCTTTTTGATAGCGGGCCAGTCGGTCGCTGCCATCCGCATGGTGATCCTTTGACCTTTCGTAAATACTCTGATCTATCTGTCGAGCTCGTTCGCGGCGGTCCGAGCGGCGCGAACAAATCTCTCTCTCTCTCTCAACTCGACAAGTCGATCAGACGGGGAATCGATGCGGATATGGGCCACGTAATGTTGCAGAGCTCTCGCTCGCTCGTCCGCTCCTCTCGCACTGATACACTCACTGCTGTGGGCCACCAATCTCTTTCCACGGCTCCACGCTGAGATGCACCTGTTCGCTCATTTGCATCAGATTCGCCGTGCGGATCCGGTGGCTCACATTCGAGTGCACAACCCGTAGCAGCTGCTGCTGCTCGCCGCGCCACGCAGCCCACTCGCTCAGGACGCCCGCGCCAAAGTCTCGGTACACGTAGCCTAGCGGGTTGCCCATCGCATACACGAGCTGCTGCTCGCGTGGGATCGACCCAAAGAGGGGCAGCCTCGAGGCATGCACAAAGTAGGCATCCTCGATCGGAGCCTGGAGGAGCGCGTACCCGAAGCGCTGAGCAACGTCCGCAGCGTACGAGAGGGAGCAGCCGAAGATGGGCGAGGGCGCGCCGCGGTCGTTGTGCGCCATCTTCGGCTGGTACGCCAGGTTGAACCGGATGGGGGGCGGGAAGGCGGGATTGAATTCAATCACAACCACCGAGGGCGAAAAGTGCTTGAGGGCTTGTTCGAGCACATCGCAGTCGCACGAGTCGATGTCGATCTTGAGGACAGCGGGGGCCGCGGGTACACCGTGCGTCCGGAGCAATTCCGCCAGCCCAGGCGGCGTCACGATCGCGTTCACCATGTCGTAGTGCTCAAAATAGGTGCCGGACGTGAGCTTGTTCTCCTTGATAGAACGGGGCGTCGCATCGAAGGCGAGATAGCGCGCCGTGCCGAGAAAGGGGCGCAGAAACTCGGGAGTGTGGCCGCCGCCGCCGATGTCGACGACGCACAGCGTCTTGTTCAGCCGCAATTCGTGCCCGTCCGCTCCGGCGAGTATGGCGAGTATGGCGAGCGGTTCAACAAAGGAGAAGGCGCCGACGGCCTGCGCAAACTCTGAAGATGAGATTTGGCGGTGAGCGAACTCGCGGAGGATGCGGCGGTAGTGCACCTTGAGCTCCGACGAAATGCGCGGTTGCTCATCAGCGAGCCTGCCGCTGCTCCCACGAAATGCCGCCGTCTTGTTCAGTGCTGGAATGCGCAAGTCGGGCCGATCAGCGAGCAGCACCTCGCCGGGGAAGCGTTGGGTGGTGGCGACGCCGACAGCATTCAAGATAGTTGCCGCATTTGTCATGAGGAGGCCCGGGTTTGAGCGAATTTGAGTGAAACCGCAATCGATTTCTTTCTCCGTCACTCCCTTGGTCTCGACCGCGTCTGAGGGTGCGCAAGAAAGAGCCGTCAAATGATGGACGCTCTCCCCATGGAAGACGAGCCGCCGTGTGCCGACTGCACCGAGGCCGAGGACGTCGACTACCTCAACCAGCTGGCCAACGTGGCGGCTGGAGCAGCACGGGTTGCTGCGCTGAAGCGGCGGGCAGAATCGAAGGCTGGCAGGGATATTTGCTGGGTGGCATCTGCCAGGCTTGCCGCGCACGGAGCATCCGCCGCAGCCAGCTGGTGGGCTGAGACGCCGCATTCTAGGGGCAGTGGGCTCAACGCGTCGGCGATAAGCTCGTCGCAGAACCGGATGTGGCTGCAGCACCGACGCGCAGGACAGCAGATGGCTCCAGGACAGCGCAGATAGCGTCGCATGGGCGGCTCACGGCATGCCGGAGTCGCCTCATGGGATATCCCGACCGGGCTGATGATCGGAGAGCATCAC
>PJAB01000394.1:0-27794 GCA_002887195.1 Chrysochromulina parva | reverse complement strand
GCGTTTAGGATCATCCTGCAAATTCGCGAGCTCGAAGGAATGCACTGGCGATGGGGCAAGGGACGTGCCTCCCAGGGCATGGTGCCTCGGTCGGCTCAGTTTCGCGCCAGGCGCGACGGCAGACGTGAAAAATGGGGCGACAAGGAGCGCAAAAGGCCGACACGCGAGAGCATGGAAAAAAAGTGGCTTGGCGACAAAACAGCACCAGAATCCGACAGTGTGACGTGCTGGCTTGCGGCTTGGACGCTTGGTAGATGCTATAGATCGATGCTTGTACACAACTTTCCGATACGGTCCATGCTTGATGCTAGAGGGGCCGCCCCGGCACGAAAAACGAACGATTCACGAGCTCGTATAATTTCCCAACGAGGGCATGCGCCCGTATACCTAATATGACGCTAGTACCTCCCGGACTTCGGAGAGGCAAAGGGAGCGGAGAACGAGAACGGAAGCCCCTCGCGAGACGCCGTTCCCATGTGTAATGTACGTCAGGTCCGCGTCACTCGATCGGTGTGCATTGGGGTGTGATCTGGAAGGTCTGCGCGGCGGACCAGGTTGCCCCGGGCTCGAGGCTCACCGGCTTGCTCACAGCACCTGCCTCGAGGCAGAGATAATGCTGCCACTCACCCTCGCCGAGGTCTGCCATGGTGGGTGCCTTGGCCTTGCCGAGGTTCCACATGACGAGGTCGGGGAAGGCCGCTGTCTTGCGCAGCGTGAGCTCCGCGTAGCCGGGCATCGCCAGCTGCACCACCTCGGGGGCTTCCAGGTAGACACGGTCGACCTCGCCCGCGATGGCCACCTCTTCTGCCTCCTCGATGGCGACGCTCCCGCCCGCCGTATTGTCCTCGTACTTGAGCCCGCCCAATCCGAGAACTTTGACGGTGGTCACGTCAGGGACCGCAAAGTACGTGTGCAGCGCCGAGGCAAAGGTGAGCGGTTCGGCGCCTGTGTTCGTGAGCTCCATGGCGGTGGAAAGCGCCTCGCCGGTGAGCGTGATGGCGTAGCGCAGCTCGAATGCGTGCGGCCAGACCGCGCGCGTGGCCTCCGAGTCCTTGAGGAACAGCACCAGCTTGGTTGCTCCCTCGTCGCTCACCATCTCGGCGATCTCCCACTCGGACGACGTGCGCACGAAGCCGTGTTTCGGAAGTGAACCGCGCCCCGAGAACTGAGGCCAGCACACGGGAATGCCACCGCGGATGGCAGCACCGTCGCCAAACTTGGAGGCCGACGAGACGAACAGGCGTTCAACGCCGTCGGCTGTCTTCCACGACGTGACGTGGGCGCCGGTCAGGATCACCTCACAGCTCGCGCCGCTAGCCGGGTGCAAAAGGGTGGCCGTCGGGAGGTCGTTGCGCCCGAGTGCGACATTGATGTTGCCTGCGAGCGGTGTGCCGTTCGCCTCCGTTGCAGCCATCCCAATGCACACGATGAAGCCGCGGCGCAAAGCAGCGAAAACAGATGGGCAACGAGGCGTCGTCGGAGAAGATCGTGAAGGCGCCGGAGAGGAGAGGAGAAGCGACGAGCGAAGGTGTTGCTGTGAAATGAGACTGAAATGAGACTGAAATGAGACTGAAATCGATTGCGGCCCCCGTGCTTGGGGGTCCGGAGAGCGTGCGCGTTGTGTGTTATTCACAGCAGCAGCACCCTCTTGTCGAAAAGCAATGCTGTTCGCGATCTTCGCGGCCGGTCTCCTGCCGCCCCCACCGTCCCGACGTACGACGCAGCTGCCTCTTCAAAGTACTGGTGCGGCTTTTACACCCTCCTCGAAGTACTGGTGCGGCGTTTGCACAACGGGCACTGAGAAGAAGAAGCAATTTTCGCAGCACCTCGCCGGAAAACGCCATGCAGAGATGGTCAGTGCAGCAGAGCGGAGTTGGAGCGCGTGGCAAACGAGCCGCTGGCACGATGAACTAGTACCTCGAGAGGCTGTGACTGCAGCCTTTTCTATGAACGAGTTCTTGAGCGGCTTGCCGGTGAGGACACGTTCTCAAGGCGGCCCGCGCCAGAGAATTGGGCACGACGGCACTGAGGGTATGATTGCACCGCACCTCACAGTCTCAGCCTTGCCCGCCGTGAAGCGCGCACAGCTGTGGCGATATTTGCGCGACCTCATGGGTGATGGGCACGACTCGCTCCCAGAGCTCGTGGCAGCGGTCGATGACCGCTACCTCCGGGTGAAAGAAATACTCGAGTCAGCCGAAGTTTACCGCCTCGCGCACAAGGCTATCTGGGCTGCGGGCTACGAGCAGCCCAGCCGAGCCCAGCCAAGCCAAGAGCTGCTGGCCATCGACACGGTCTACGACGTCGCCTGCGGCCACGGCCTCGTAGGGTTGCTCCTTGCGTATCGCTTCAGAGCACTCCAGGTCGTCTCCGTAGACCTGGTACACCGACCGGCCTTCGACGCGTGGGCGAGCGCGCTGGGGCTGAGCGAGGAGCCACGGGTGGCCTTCCGGGAGAGATCGTTTGAAGAGGCGATCGACGAGAGGCAGGCGCACGAGCGCGCGCTCGTCCTCTGTGTGCACGGGTGCAACGAGGTCAATCGCTTGGCGGTGCGCTGTGCGAGGCGCGGCGGTGCGGGGTGGCTGCTGGTTCCCTGCTGCCTGCAAGTGGACGCCTACCTGCCCGCGTCGTACTCGGTGCGGCTGTCGGACGAGACGCGGTACGCGCTGCTTTGCGGCGCGATGGCAAGCGAGTATGGGGCTGCGGTCGTGTGGGCGCTCGATAGCCGTATCACGGGACGCGGCATCGTCTTGGGCGGAGGGCCGCCGCTCGAGCACGACCGCACTCAAGGCTCGCGTACCAACGAGATCGACAACGAGACCGCAATCCGTATATGATTCAATTTCAATAGAGCGCTAGGGCCCCGTGACTGCTGACTCATGGCATACCGGCGGACGGGAGCCGTGGTGCCGGATATTGACTGCTACCGAGGACTTGCAAAAGCTGCGATATCCGATAAAGCAGCCACCGTGCCGGTCCGGGCCCGCTCCCCGGCCGGGACCGCACGGTCGCTCGGTCCGCACACGGGTCACGTCACACCGCGGCGATGTTATTTCATTTGATATAACGTCGCGGTCCCGCGGTCGGACGACCCTAAATCACGCAATCACGCCGAGGAGTAACGTAGACCCGAGGTAGTACGCTAGAGCCTAGACTAAATGAGTTACGCTTCAGAGTCAATCCTGGCACGCGCAGGTACACGCACAGCGGCCAGCGCCCCCGGTTACAGGGCTCAGGGCGTACTCGAGAGTCGTAACTTGAAAGAACTCATCGTGCGATGCCGATGGCCTCCCGCCGTCCCGCGTCGACGCGCTCAGCAAGGAGCTCAGGAGCAGTTGGCTGATAGCACCTGCCTAGCCGTGCGACGCAGGGTGCCGTGGACGCCACCCTCGACCCTAGCGCGAGCTGTAGGAAGATGCCCAAGCTCTGCCGGCGCTTCGGAAAGAGCATCCTCTCCATCCATTCAAAGTCTTTGCCAGGGCGCGCGTCAGCGTGCTCGTTGAGCTTGGTGACGCCTACCTGGGTGTAGATGCGCTGGAACTCGGCGTATTGCGCGCGCTGCTCATTCCGGTAGGGCCAGCGCCGCCCAGCCAACTCGATGGCAGTCTCGCTCAGCTCGTCGGCGCTGCTCGACAAGACGCCACCCTCGGGACCGCCACTCGGAGGCTGCAGCTGCTGGTGGGCCTCGGCGAGCAGATGGGCGGCGCGCAGCTCCGCCCATCGGAACAGCGCGACGTACTGCAGCGGCATCGAGGCCTCCTCCAGCCGTTGGACGTACTTGTGCTCACGCCCGTAGGCCGCCGTGCTGGCGCTGATCGCGTCGGCGAAGGCGTTGGCGGCCGCGAGGAGCAGCGAAGGCTTCAAAAATTGGGCGGGCCCGCCGGCGAGCTCGCCTGGGAATGCGTACGGCATCGACTCCTCTTCAGTCACGCCGTGCTCCATGAGCGAAATGTATCTCCGCACGGCGGCGCCGCCGATCGCGCCGTAGTATCCGTCGGTGAACTCTCGGATGGTGCCCTCGGCGTCGAGGGACGAGTTCCACAGCGCTTTGGCGAGCAAATAGTCCTTGAGCTGCACGAGGTCGCCGCCCTTGGAGTTGTAGTTGCCCTCCTCGAAGACGCCCTTGACGCCGTGCTCGTGGTACGTGCGCAGGTTGGGCACGAGCGTGTGCACGTTGGCGTACGGCACAAAGTAGCCGTCGAAGTCGGTCGTGTAGTCCCAGACGTAGATGCGCTGCGTCTTCTGCTTCCAGCCGCGCAGGTCGGCGAGGAACTTGGCATTGTTCGGGTGCGTGAGCGGATGCGCAAAGTCGCCCTCGAGGGCGCACAGCCGTATGATCACGTTCGGGCGCGGCTTCAGCTCGCTCGTGGGCGGTGAGCGCGACCACTGGTAAGCGAGGGTATCGAGGGCCACTTGTGGGAACTCATCCCTGATGGCGTCGGCGATGCGATTGACCGCGAGCAGCATGGGCGCGATCTGGGCGCCGTGCTTGCGCGCGAGCTCTTGCTCAGCGCGCGACTGGCAGTAGTTGCCATTGTCCATCTGAGAGACGGAGAGGATGCGGCGCTCCGGCTGCGCCCGCAGCTCCTCACGCACTCGCTCGATTAGGAAGTCGACGAGCGCCGTAGAGGACCAGCAGAGCTGGCCGTTGGCACCGGCGTACGGCGGGTAGAACCAGTCAGGGTGCTCATGGAACGCGGCGCCCGGGTGTGCGTTCTGGTTCGCCTCCTCGGCCTCAGCTCTGCTCCGCTGGGCGACGAGGTTGTATGCCGTATGCACGAATCCGGGCGGGTTGGCGTACCCTACGTGCGAGCCAAGGGCGGCCGACTGGTTCGAGGTGTCGCCATTGTAGCCCACGCGCGTCGCCCAAGCCGGCGAGAGCAGAATCGCGATCTGGTTGTTGTCGCGGTATTCGAAGTGCGGGCTCGACTCGCGCCTCACGAAGGCGGGCAGCTGCGACGGGCACTCGGCTGGGACGATGGTCTCGTCGGGGGCGAGGAAGCGGTACCCAAGGTGCTCGAGCAGCTGGTACGCGGCATACAGCGCGCCGCGGTCGGGGCCACCACTCACGATCGTGCTGCCGCTCGCGGCGAGCAGCGTCGTGTCAAGCAGCGTCGTCTCGCCCGCCTGCTGCAGCGCATCTGCTGGCGCGCCGAGCGCGAGCGCCGCGCCGCGCCCGACGGCCAGCTGTTGCGTACCGCCCGGCTCCGGCGCGCCGATGTCGAACGCGCGGAAAGGGCAAAGCTTCGAGAGGAAGCTCTGCAGCTCCTTGGCTGCCAGCTGCTCCGTGGGTGTGGCATCGGAAGCGAGGGCAATACGCACCGGGAGGTTGGCAGAGACGCCTTCGACCGGTGGCTGCAGTAGCTGTGGCTGCAGCAGTGCCCGAGCGCTGTGTTCCTCGATGGGCGATTGGAGCGAGGACACCAAGGCGATTGGACTGAGTAAGCGCAAGACCCTGATCCACATGCAAAGACGATGCCGGATTTGGGTTTATTCTGATAATTGACCCTGTCATCACCTACGGTTGATGATGTCGGCCGTACATGTGCGCATCTTGGCTCCGACGCTTCTCATCTGCGCATCTTCGGCACACGCCCTGCGTTTGCCGACGATCGCGTCACGCGCCGCAGCTCACGTAGCGCTCGCCTGCGGGCTCGCTTGCGGCCCTGCACTCCTCGTACCCGAGGCAGCACTAGCCGTGTCCGGCGGCGGCAAGGACTTCAGTGGCTCGAGCGTGGAGAACCAGGATTTTTCCGGCCAGGTGCTCAGTGGCAAAGAGTTTCGTGGCATCCGCGGCGCGGGCGCCATCTTCAAGGGCGCCAAGCTCGACTCGACCTCGTTCTTCAAGGCGGATCTATCAAATGCAATCTTCGAGGGGGCTGATCTCTCGGCCGCCTCGCTTGAAGAGGCAGGACTCGATGGCGCAAACTTTCAGAATGCGGTCCTTACGTCAGCCTACCTGACGTCCACCATCAATGATGCTGATAAGATCACCGGCGCCGATTTCAGTGAGGCCGTCATGCCGCCAAAGACGCAACAATTGCTGTGCGGCCGCGAGGACGCCACTGGCACCAACCCGAAGACGGGCGTGGAGACTCGGGCGTCACTCATGTGCCCCGATTGATTGATTCGATGGGAACGGGACGAGCGGGTCGCTGGCAGCGGCATCACCTCGTGGATATGTAAATGTTGGGGGGGGTCCCGGGCATGTCCCGCACAGAGCCTGAGGGACCGCGGCGGCAAGGACAGTCGCACAGCGACTTGAGCAAGCGTTGGGCCCACAGCGAGGACCGCTGCCGAGGCGGGCCTGCGGCCGTCGGCAAGGGCAGATATATCTGCATTCCAGCCGGAGGACCCCGGCGCTCTTCTCGCTCGATGCCCCTTGCGGGGTTGGGCGGCCCCCCTTCGAAGCTACAAGCTTGGTCCGCCGTTACAGGACCGAACCGGGAACTGCGGCAGGCCCCTTGCGGCTCTACCTTTCGTCAGTGTTATTCGCTGCACCTTGCTTGGGCGCTACCATTGGGCGAGGACGACTCGACCGGCTATAGCCGTAAGGCCTTCCATCGTATGGGGTATGGCCACACGCGCTGGAGAGAGCCCGGGCCAGGCGGGGCCGGGGGACGCGCACGGCGGCGGGGAGCGTGCGGGAGTCCGCGCCGGTGCGAATTGCCACGCGGATTCGTGTTGCTGCTCCTCAGACCGTCGTCCGAAAAATGAAACAATAAATAATAATAAGTACGTCCACGATCGTCCTGTACCCCTCCCGTGTTGTAATCCGAGTTTTCTTCTCGTCCGAGGCGACTTCGTACGTCTGTCCCCGGAAAACGGGTGGGGGAGGCGGAAGGGGGAAGGTGGCTCGCCAGCTGTCCGGCTCTCTCGTGCCTCTTCTCGTGCCTGGCGTCGCTTGTGGCATGTTGTTTCCTCTCGCTTCTCCGTGAAAAGTAGCAGCGCCCGTCCTCTCACTCACGCGAGGTTGCGAGTGGCGCCTGCGCGACGTCAGGCGCCGACGTCCATGGCAGCGCTGCTGCTGGCGCCCACGGCAGCGCGCGAAGAGCCAGGCATGGCGAAGGTGACGCCGTCAAGGTTGGTCGGGTCCTCAAGGGTATTCTGAAGCGCCTCTGAGAGCATCTCGCACGTGAAGGTATCGTCGGGCTTGAGTGAGAGCGACTGGTGGTAGAGCTCGATGGCCCCATCGAGGTTGCCGCTCAGGTGGAGCGTGAAGCCGAGCGCCGAGTACGTGGAGGCGACGCGCGGGTTGATGGAGAGCGCGGCGCGGTACCACTTGGCAGCATTGCTGAAGTCGCGCAGCTTGCGATACGCGTGCCCGAGGTTGAAGACCGAGGGCTCCCGCACGGCCTCATCGTACTCGTTGCACCCCTCGGCCACCCGCAAGAAGAAGCTGACCGCGGCCTCGTACTCGCCCTCGTGAAAGTGCAGGACGCCAAGCTCGTGCAGGACGAGCGGGTCCGTCGGGCAGATCTCCTGCGCTTGCCGAATGTACTGCAGCGCGAGGTGCAGGTGGTTGGTGCGCAGGTACTCCATCCCGATGCCGAGCCAAGGGATGTGAGAGCCGGGGAAGAGGCGCGAGGCCGTGCGGTAGGCAGCCATAGCCTGATCCGACTCGTCCTGCGCCGCGAAGGCGTGCCCGAAGCCGACCCAGGCGGGAACAAAGCGGTGGTTGAGTGTGGTCGCCTTCGAGAAGTATCGACGCGCGTTCTCGAAGTCGCCGATGAGATGATAATAGCAGCCGACCGCATACCACGAGACGGCGGTCGACGGGTACTCTTCGACGAGCTGATGTGCGAGGGAGAAGAGCTCTGAGCGCAGATCAAGGCGCACCATCGAGCACACGTGCACCGGGAGTACGTGTTGCTGGAAAGGGTCCTTCGAAAGGACCCGTGACGAGAGCTTGTAGCACGCGCGGTAGTGCCCGTGCGCATACTCGTACTCAGCGGCCGCCGTCAACATGTCGACATTCTCGCGCAGCTCGAGGATACCCGCGCGCTCGCCACACAAGCCCTCCGCGACGGCGTCGGCTGCGGCGCGTGCGGAGGCCTCGTCCGCGTGCTGGGGCGCGGTCAGGCCGAAGGCGCCGACGCCGAGCGCGCCCACCAGCCCGGAGGCTCCTAGGCCACTGCGAGCGATCTCCTCGTCTTCCTCGTCCGCGAGGTACTTGTCCGCAAGCACGCGCCCCTCGTCGGGCTCGAGCTTGCACCGGTAGTACACGCGCAACCACTCGGCGTCGACGGCTTGCAGCTTGGGCTCGAGCGACTCGAGCAGTGCGCGCTGCTCCGTCGTCGAGATCATGTGATTCGACACGATCCGGTGGAGCGCCTCGTAGCAGAGAGCGTCTGCGTGCAGAGCAGCCATGTAGCAGCGAGCCGCGAGGGGCCAGTTCTCCTGCGACTCGTACACCGAACCCTTGAGCAGCTGCATCGCCGCGAGCATTCTCACCTGCCCGTCGTCCCCGCCATCGCGCGCCGTCTCCTCGCTCACAGCCTGCAGCGCCGCCTCGTCAAGCGTTGCGAGGCACTCGTCCAGCTCGAGGCACTCGGCGAGGCACTTGGCTGTCAGGTAGCGGAATCGCGACGATGCGGTCGCCTGCTGCGTGCGGTGCAGCACGTGCAGCGCCCGCCGGTGCTGCTTTGTGTACATATACGCCTGCACAAGCCGGTACACATCGTCGGGCTCGTTGTTTGAGAGCGTGACAAGCTTGTCGGCGAAGAAAATGGCATTCTCGTACAGGTGCTTGCCGAGCGAGTCCTGCACGATGGCGCGCAATCGCTCCAGGTGATCGCTGTTGGAAGCCATCGCCCGACAGTCGCCCGACACGCGGCGGCGGCGCGCGCTTCACCGCCTCCCCTTCGTCAGTCGCCGACGCAACTTTTCGCGTTGCGATACATGTAACCCGAGGGAGAGCAAGCGGACCAGACTCGTAGCTCCCACAGCTCGACTTGTATCGAAAAGGGGGATTGCCGAGAGATTGCCGTCGCGCCGCCAAACGATATGTCGCGACAGCGCCGTCGCCGCGTGTCGGGCGACTGATGCCGCCACACCTCATTCAGCGGCGCCCGAAGAAGGAGGACCGCAAGCTCGCCGAGGGCAAGGACCCAAAGGCCAAGAAGCTCACACCCGCGGAGCAGGAGGAGGCGGATGAGAAGGCACTCGAGGAAGCGTGCGAGAAGTGGTGCGCACGCATGATACGCATCGTGATGGTCGGCAGCATGCTCATGGGTTTGCTCACACCCTTGTACGAATTCATCACGCGCGCCCCTGTGATCGTCAAACCTACGGACCTGAGCGGCCGAACCTTTGTCATCACCGGTGCCACCGACGGCGTTGGCACGGCCGCCGCGCGCAGGCTGGCAAAGGATGGCGCGCGAATCATCATCGGCTCACGCAACATGAGCCGCGGGGAGGCAGCGGCCGCAATTCTCCGTCGCGAGACGGGCAACGCGGCCATCGAGGTGCGCTACCTCGACCTCGCCAACCTGAGCTCGGTCGCCGACTTTGCCGCCTCGCTCACCAGCGCGTCGTCTGAGGACGACGAGGCTGGCAGCGGCGAGCCGATCACCGGGCTGCTCAACAATGCGGGGAGCCTCGAGAATGCGTGCTCGCCAACGCTCGACGGCTTCGAGACGGCCACGCAGGTCAACTACCTCGCCCCGGCGCTGCTCACGCATCTGCTGCTTCCACAGCTTGAGCAGTCGGTCGGCGCACGCGTGGTTCACGTGGCCTGCCCTGTGACAGAGAAAGCAAAGCTCACGCTCGAGCATCTCGAGCCGCTCCCGCTCGTGCCCGACGAGTCCGCGCCCGCGTGCGACGTGTTCCAGCGCTACGGCACCGCCAAGCTCATGACCCTCGCCTTCAGCAGCACGTTGGCCAAGCGGCTCGCGAGCCGGCGAGGCGCCGTACTGGGCGTCTTCCCGGTGACCACCAACGCCTTCGACCCGGTCGCTGTGGACACCGCCTTTTCTGAAACCCAGCCGGCAGCGCCCTCGGGCCGGCGGCGCGTGGGCTTCATGCCGCAGATGCTCATCCGCCAGGCCCTCGGCTGGGTGCTCTCGCCGCTGCTGTCGCCGATCGGGCGCCGACTCGGGCGCCTCTTCCTGCGTTCAGCTGAGACGGCAGGCCTCGGCCTCGTCCATATGGCCACCGCGCCGCAACTCGCGCGCGTGAGCGGCAAGGTGTTCAGCCTGCAGAGCGCAAGCGCCCTCAGCCGCGAGGCCGGCTGCACCCTCGACCCCGAGCAGTGCGGCCTTGTCGCGCAGACGTGGCCCGACCCCGCGGCGCTCGAGAAGCTCTGGCAGGAGACCGAGGCAGCGCTCGCACCGTGGCTCCGACGGGCGGCGGCTAGCGGCGCTCACGGCGAGGGCAGGGGCGCCGGTGGTGGAGCAGGAGCTGCGGCTGGCGGCGGCGTCCCGCACACAAAGCAGCAGCGCTCTGAACCGCCCAGCACACCGGAGCCTGCGTGGCCGGTCGAGGACGACTTTTGAGAGCCTGCAGCCACACGCTCTCCAGAGGGGCACCGAGCGACGCGCGGCCACAACCTGCCGATAATCCGCACATTCAACTTCCCACGGGACCCCGCGTACAGGTTACACGCTGCAGCAATGCTGTACATCTTTCAGTGTCCAGTGTCGTGTGTACACGACCGATGACAGCCGCGCGCACCGTTATGGGCGCCAGTGCCGTGCCCTGAAGTCTTCAATCGCTAATGCTTCGATCAGCTCGGCTTGAAGCTCAGGCTATAAGACCGTTAGCTTAAACACAGTAAACTCAGTTAAAACTCCTCGTGTGTACCGCAACATCACCCCGGCGCGCGTGCACCGTGACCGCGGCCTCGCACCTCGTTCTCGAACCGCAACCGGACGCGGGCTGCTCGACGGGCTGCTTACGGGCTGCTCGCTCGGCTGAGCTCGTCCGATCGGTGCGTGGATCCCGCCGCGGCCGCAGCCGGGTCCGCGGAGCCCGCGCGCGACTCGCTACTCCCGCCGGTCGGCCCGTCCCCGCTCAATAAAACTCGACAATAAAACCCTTGAATAACCCTTAACGGGCGCACCTATGGCGCACCTACCTCCTACGCTATAGTTGCTAGTCTCGCTCTACCAACGAAACAAGCTCCGCTCAAAAGAATTTGAGCGTCCGATCACCGTAGCCAAACTGGCTCTTGTGCCGGTTGAAAAGATCTTCGAGCTCGCGCATGTACGTCGCGTGCAACTCTGCGACTTGCGCAGCTGTCGGGTTCTCTATCTTGGGGAGATGGAGCGCCTTGCCGAATACGGTGTGCAGAGGCACGTCACGCCGTGGCAGCAGAGGAAAGAACCAAGTACCCCAGAAGATAGGCAGCACGAAGCCAAACGTCTTTACAAGCCACAGGTTGAGTGGGCGGAGCGCCGAGACGCTCTTGTACAGGTCGCTCTCGCCAAACGTGAACGCGATCACGAGCGTATATCCGTGCTGCAGCGCGTACTTGAGGAAGCCGGCGCGCTTCTTGAGGTACAGGTTCTCGCGCCCATTCTGGTGCAGGGCCACCTCCTCACTGCCGCCGGGGATGATGCCAAACGTCGTCCGGGTGCTGAGCAGATGGTGCACGCCCTCTTTGGTTGCGGGCACGCAGCACCCGAAGGCAAGCAGGATGTGCCGAAGCACCTGCCAAATGAGGCAGGCACTCAGCATGCAATGAGGGAGGCACTCGGCATGCAATCTCACCGGGATTTTGAAGAGGACGGGAGCTTGGACGCCCGAGACGCTCGCATTGAGCGGCAGCCATGGCGGCAGGTACGTTGCATTGTCTTGGGCGCGTGCCCGAACGGCGCCGTTGAGCGAGAAGCCACACGGAATCAGCCCGTGCGGGTGGTAGCACACCATGATGCTCTCGTTGACCCGATCTTTGAGTTTCAGAACGTCTTCGGATGCCCACAAGGTAGAACCACCCTTGAGCCACCCGGCCTTGCTGAGGACGAAACGGCAGAAGCGCGGCGAGTACAGCGATTCGTTTGGGACCAGGAAGGGGTATGCCACAGATGAAATTAGTATCAGCACCAGCCACGAAGGCAGATAGAAGGCGGCGACCCCTAGCAACAAGGGCGAGAGCGGTCCGACGAATTGGCCCAAGCCCCAAACGACTGTGAACGCGAGCGCACCCTGGAGTCGCGATAGAAAGGTGTCGCTGGCGCCAATCGTGTGGCAATGCGTCAGCGCCATCGGCGTGATCGGCAGTGCGCGTGTGGGATGCTTCGCCAATCGCGTTCATTATGATTTCTCGAGTGCAATGTACACACAACGACTAAGCAGCACAACCGCGTTCACAGCGCTATTTATGGCGTCGATAGCGACCTTGATGTACTGGGAAGGGAGCAACACCACGTTCATCAAAGCCTCTTCAAGTCTTAATATTCCCCCCTCCCGCCGAGACGAGTCAAGTCAAGTCAAGTCTATATAAACAACAGACAACCATACGGAAGCCTATCGAATGTGCTCCGGAAGCCAGCAGGGGAGGACGGGTGTCGATGGAGATGGCGGAGGGGGATCCATCCTTGACTTGACTTGACTTGACCTCCCAGAGACCCGACGATCCCGAGCCGCCCTGTCGGCTCGTCGGCCTTCGGCGTCCCCTGCGCTTCACGGCGTCCACATGACGCCGAAGCCGTACGAAGACGAGTCCTCAGATGCCTTCGACGTCTTGGTCTCCGGTTACTACGAAGCCTCCTCTCGGTCCCAGAGAGCCTCCGAGCTTCTCGAGCTCGAAGGGCATCACTGTGTCACACTGCGCCTCAAGCAGGAACGTGACACTTGCCCGGTGTGCCACACCGCGTTCGAGGGCTTTCCTTCCACGCGGCGCCAGCTTTGGGACTGCAGCCATCACGTGTGCAACGAGTGCTGCTTCTCGATGCTCAAGGCCAGCCCGCGCTTCAGAGCTCACCTTACCATGGCCCATGAAGCTATGCGTTTCAACGGCTTTCAGTGCCCGATGTGCCGTGCTCTACCGGACGTGACCGGGCGCGACGAGCGCTACGATTGCTTGCTGCGACGCTTCTTCAAGACACTGCACCCACCGCTGCCCATCAGCGCTCGCGTCGGGCCCATCTTCGCCTCGACAGTGCCCGTCGGAGACTTGGACCTAGTCGCGCGCACGCTGATCGAGACTGTCCATCGCATCGAGGACTCTCATGGTCTCCGCCGATCCCATGCCCTCCAGAGCATGGTTACATCTCTGCTTGCTCGGGCGAATCTCTCTGCCATCGTCTGCATTCAGGACGCCGCTGATCCTGACGACGATCTTCACGCGTCCTCCGAGTTCCTCAACGCAGTACTGCTCACGTCTGCCGCAGCGGTCCAGATGCAAGTGGCCATCTTGTCCGTCCACCCTGCTCTGAGCGCCACGAACTTTGATGCACACATGGTTGTCGTTGACAGTATCGAGCTCCACGGTGACGTCCGCCTCGCGGCGCCTGAGACGACGGGCGCTGCAGACTCCGAGAACGACTTCGAGGACGACCGTCGTGAGCGCTGAGTCCTGAGCGAGGACGTGCAGCCGCTCGTGGTGACTGGTGTCGTGGTGTATGTCTTGGCCAGACCAAGCGCAACGTAGCTGAGTACTGTAGCACCCGCAGCGGTGGTGCGTGTCTTGGGGTGAAACATGTCGCCTGAGCTGTGTGGCTGCGGCCTCAGAGGTGAGCGTGACCGAGCGCGAGCCGGTGCGGCGGTCTCGTGCGCCCTGCGCCGGCGGACTCCGACCGTCGAGTCAGTGCTCACTGCTGACACTCTGGCTGCGGGGGATTGCGGTGCGGAGTGGACGCGCGCTCGACGCTCGACGTGTGCGGTACCGCGTGTGCATAGACGCATAGTGTGCGGCGTCGCTTTGAGTCGGTCCGTGTCCGGATACACGACATTTACGATTAGTGATTACGCCCCGCGGCCGCGCGGGCGCGGTACGAACGGAGGGATAACGAGCTCGCTGAACGCCCGGGAAACGGGCGGCGCGATCACCCGCACTGGCTGGGCGATTCCCAAGGTCACGTGCGAAACATTCATCTATACGCGGGTTCGAGCTGGAGTCGTTATGAATCACCGCGGGAAGACGAGAGAACGGCCCGGCCACCGCGGTCTCATTTCCACTCGGGTGCCATCAAAATGCCCTCTCGTGCGCCCCCGCCAGTGACGGCTGCGGCCGCCTTCCGGACTCCTTCTTGGACCCAGTCCCGGGCTGGGTCCAAGAAGCCGTCGGGCGCAATGCGCGTATTGCGCGCGACCATCTCGGCAAAGGCGGCGGGGTCGACGGCGTCAGGCAAGCTCGCCTTGAAGCGGTCGGCGAAGTTGCCACTCGCGACCGCTTTGAGCTCCACCTTGGAAGGCGGCGCCGTGCCGGCGCTCGAGCGCAAGCGCGCGGCCTCTCGGTCGAGGGCCTCCTGTCGCAGCACGTGTGAGCGCGCGAGGGCCTGCTCATAGAGCGGGATGAGCTGGTCGCGCGACGTTGTGAGCGCCGCTCGAGAGACGAGCTGCTTGAACTCGTTGAAGTCGAGCACGCCGTCGTCGTTCTCGTCGACGGCGCGGCAGAGCGCGAGCAGCTGCAGCTCGTCCGCCGCCACCTGCTCGTCACGCCGAGCGGTCCACGCATGCATGGCGAGCTCGAGCACGGTGTCCAAGCGCACGAGCTTGCGCGCGGCACGCTCGGCGATCATCGCAGCGCGCCGCTGCTCCGCCTGGACAGCCCCAAACGCTGCAGCCTCGAGATGCAGCAGCGCATCAACCGCTTCGTCGTCGTGTGTGCGCGACAATGTGGCGGCGGCGGGTATGGCGGGTGGCGCGCCAGGCGCTGACGACGTGCGCGGCGGCGGCTCGCCGCCCCAGTCGAAGGCGTGGGCTTCGATCGCGGCGGCGAGCGACGCGCGTGCGACTGCTGCATCAGGCACGGCGATCGGAAGGAGATCGTGCACGGAGGTGAGCGGGAGATTGTAGCTCGGGTCGACGAGATTCTGGCGCATCCGCTCCTTGGGCACGCACAGCGACAGGAGCGCGAAAAAGAACTTTTGCTTCGGCTCGGACCAGGGCTGTTCGCGCGGCCCGAGCCCAATCATCTCGGCGGCGAGGCGCAATCTCGGGCAGATCTCGTCGAGCTCGAGCTCCGCGTTGAGAGACACGATCAGGTCGGCGAGCGCGCGCTGTGCGAGCGGCTTGAGCCCATGCTGACGCAGCAGCTGCTCCCACAGCAGCTCGGCAACGTCCAGGTGCGCCCCCTGCGCCACCTCGCCCATTCGCTCGGTCACCACCTCTGTCCACAGCGCGGCTGTCGTATCGAGCAGCTCCTGCGTAGATAGGTGCCACTCGGCCTTGCCCGGCTTGGCAGCGCTCGCCGTGCGCGCGGCTGGCACGGCGACGCTGCCGACGCCCCCAACGGCTCCTTTGCGCACCGAGCGAAGGTTTTGCAGCACGGAGTGCGAAGGGAGCAGCGCATCAGCCTTGCGGCGCTCGCGCTGCTGGCGCCCCTCGAGGGTCTCTGCTCGGGTGTCCTCGAATCGGCGGACCGAGAGCGGCGGCGCCGAGCGGCCCGCCGAGAGCTTCTCCCCTTGCACCGCGTGCAGCAGCTCGCGTGGCATGATCCAAATGCGCGCGCAGTCGCAGGTGAGCTTGAGCCCCCCTGCGGGCTCCTGCAACGGGTCGTCCTCTGGCTCGAGCGCGTGCAGCTGCAGCCGGCTTGCATGCATCTTGGGCACACGCCCTTCGCGCAGCAGCCCGCGCGCAACCGTCGAGTGGTGCCGCCGGTTGGCGATCACCCCCGCGAGTAACGGATCGTCGCGAAGCGCTTCATCCTCAATCAAATAGATGTGCTCGAGAGCACGCTCGAGCTGAAGGGCGTCCACCACTCCACTCGTGAGCACTCGATTGCCTGCGAGCTTCTGTGCCTTTGGCGGGAGCGCTTCGAGGATCGTCATCAGCCGGTCGGCGGCGTTGGCGCCCCAGATTTCGCCGAGCAGCTCGAGCAGCCCGTCGCAGTGCGCGAGCTGCTGGAGGTCAAAGTGCGCGAGAGTTTTCATCAGCTCCGGATCAGTGGGCTCGGGCTCGTCATCCCCGCCCGCCATCCGCGGGTCTCTCATCAAGCGCGCGCCCGCGACGCCCTTGGTGGCGTCCTTGGCGTCCTTGGCGCGCTTGGGCCTCGGCGGCGCCGACTGAAGGACGACCCTCGCGAGGCCTAGGCGCTCATCCTCGGATAACCCCACAGCCTCGAGGAGCGCCCTAATGAGCGCCTCTCTGGAGGCCGCACCGAGGCCGAGGGCGAGCGGCTCGAGCGTCGAGTGGAGCTCGATGTCGGAGAGGGTCTTGCAGGCGTCCTCGAGAAAGTTGCACCGTTCGGGGGCGCCCATCTTGCGCGTGATTGCCATGGCGATCGGCGCGTGTTCGTCGGGTCGACGGCTATCACAAGCGGTCCGGAGCACTGCGCAGAGCTGCTCGACGCTCAACATACTCACGAGCTCAGCTGCCGTCTCCTCGAGCATTTCCGGCGTCGTGCAGAGGCGCTCGATGGCGCGCAGCATGCGGCTGACCTTGCTTCGCTCATTGTCGAGCGCCTTGGCCACGAGGCCCCAGCCCACGCGCTGTGGCGAACTGTTCGCCGCAGCACCACCGCAGCTATTCACAGCACCGCAGCTATTCACAGCACCGCCACCGCCGCCGCCGCTCCCAAAAAGGCCGCTAGGCAGAGCAGTGCCGCCGGCTTTGCCAGTCGGCGAGCCCTTCGCAGTCGCCGAACCCTTGGCACTCGGGCCGTCGCCTTCGATGAGGAGACTCGCGTCGTCCTTGAGCAACGCGATCTCCTGCTTGGCTGCGTCGAGCCGGCTGCGCAGCTCGTCGATTTGCCCCTGGAGCGAAGCGATTTGCCGGTCGTGCTCGGCGAGGTACTCGCGGTGCGCGTGTGCGTGCTCGGTCGCGCCTCCGCGCACCTTGCGCTGCAGCGCCCTGATCTGCTCCTCATACGCGCGCTTGATCGCGCTCAGAACCGGCGCGGCCGCGTCGAAGCGCGCGATGAAGAGCTCGAGTGCGGCGCGGTGCGGCTCGAGGCGCACCTCGGAGGACGCGCTCGCAGCGTCGAGGCACTCGAGCTCGTCCCTGAGAAACTGATCGACCTCAGCGAGCGGATGGGAGGGTAAAGTGTGCACACTCCTGCCTTTGCCGCCCTTGCTGCCACTGCCCTTGCCGCCGCCTCCAGGTGCTGGTGGCAGCCCGCGCGCTCTGTGAGGCATCTTGGGCAGAAAGGAGCTCGGCGGCAGCGCCGACAATGGTGGAGCCAGTATCGCGTCGTCTCCCGGTGCTCCCATCTGAGACGACGACAGCTGTGCCGCAGGCATTGTGCGGTGGATTGGTACGGACGCCGAGGTGCGTAGAGGCCCTCGCCGCATTGGCAATGGAGCGGCCGCATCGCTGCTCGAATCGGCGACGAGTGTAAGTCTCGTGCGCACAGCCTCCACTTCGCCCGTCTGTAGCCCGCCAGCTATCGCGCCCAACATTGTCGCGGGACGAAACGATTGACGAACCGCGAAGACTGCCATCTAAGGAAGACGGGCTCCGATGTCGATGTGTATGGGGTTTGTGAAACAATTCACCGCATGAATATCCCGCATGAATTGACTTGACTTGACTTGTCTTGACGCAGCGTGCTTGGGCTTCTATTGTTTGGGAGGCCGTCCAAGGCGCGTCCGAGGGCCGCCTCTCGATGCCGGCCGGCGACTGGAACCTGCAGCCGGTGAGAGCCGCGTACGCGCCGACGCCGCACAGTCGTCCGCCGGGCGATTGGGAGGATGAGGAAGAAGACGAGGGCGAGGACGAGGACGAGCTCGGCCAAGACGAGGAGGAGATGGGCGAAGAAGACGAGGAGGAGGATCAGGAGGCCGAGGAGGATGAAGAGGAGGAGGAGGCGCGGCTCGCCAACTCGGTGAGCGCCATTGTGCAGCGCCTGCGCTCTGTGCTCGCTGCCAACCACAGCCGCGTCATCGACCTCTTCCGCCAATGGGACCGGAACGGTGACGGCACGTGCACCAAGGTGGAGGTGCGCCGCGCGTTGGCCGTGCTGGGCCAGGACGTGCCCATGGCAGAAGTGGACGTTCTCTTCCGCAGCCTTGACGCCGACGGATCGGGAAGCATCGAGTATAGGGAGCTCCATCGCATGCTCCGGCGGCAGGCCGAGGCTGCGCAGAATGTCGACCGCAGCGCAGCCGAGGTGGTGGCCGCCCGCAGGCAGCAGGAGCAGCAGCGGCAGGAGCAGCAGCGACAGGAGCAGCAGCGACAGGAGCGGAGACAGCAGCAGCAGCAGCAGCCGCAGCAGCAGCAGGATCGCAGAACGCTATCGAAAGCGGAGCTGGAACGCAAAATGCAGGCGCGACGTGCCTTCATCCGAAGCCTCGTGCCGCCGTTTGAAGACATGACGACGGTCCAGGAGCAGGCCGCCGTCGAGCTCGCCGAGGAGGAGCTCGCGGAGAAGGAGGAGGAGGAGCTAGCAGCGGCGGAGGCGGCCGAAGCGGAGGCGGCCGAACTCTCAGAGCTCGAGAAGGCGATCGCGGAGCTTGATGCTGTGGATGCTGCCTACGCCGCCTCGCAGAACGGCAAGGACAAGGAGGAGGAGGAGGAGGCTGAGGAAGAAGAGGAGGCTGAGGAAGCTGAGGAGGCTGAGGAGGAGGAGGAGGAGGAAGACCAGGACCAGGACCAGGACCAGGACGAAGACCAGGACCAGGACCAGGACCAGGAGGAGGAGGAGCTCGCGGCGGCGTTCATGCGCGAGGCGCTGTACGGCACTCCCGCCAAGAAGCCGAGCTCTCCGCCGCCGCGCGATGCCTTCCTGGAGAAGCTCGAGGCGGTGGAGGCCAAGAAGGCCAAGAAGGGTCTCAAACCGTCCCCTCCCAAGCCGACACCTGCCGCGCCTGCAGCTGCCGAGCCCGTCAAGGCGTACGACTGGCACGAGGACGAGGACGATGTCGATGTGGAGGCGTGGGAGGCGGCGCAGCAGCGGGCGGCGGAGGCGCAGCAGCGGGCGGCGGAGGCGCAGCAGCGGGCGGTTGAGGCGCCGCCTCGCGCCACGTCGCCGTCGCCCCCCCCTGCGTCGTTGACGACGTCGCCACAGTTCAGATCGAAGGCCAAGTCCCTCGGCTTCGAGGAGAGCAATGCGACCGAAGTTTTCGCCTCCTCCTCCCCTATTCGGCCGAGGCCGCGGCCAGCCTCGGCCGAGCTGGCTGGAGCGATCGAACGGCTTCGTGCAGCGACGCCACAGATGGTCCAAAGTGAGGGCTCGTCGTTCCAGTCCAAGGTCCACAGCGAGGGCTCGTCGTTCCAGTCCAAGGTCCACAGCGAGGGCTCGTCGTCCCAGTCGAAGCCCGAGTCCATCGGGCGTGTGTCGGCCGCTCCCCCAGCCGCTCCCGCGCCTCAGCAGCTGATGCCAACGGCGCAGCCACAGAGTACCTTGCAGCACAAGGTCATCGGTGCACGGCCAGCCGCAGCGGCGCCGATGCTTTGGGCCAGCGATGACGAGGCCCCCAGTTGGAGGGTGACGCAGGAGGTGCTGCACGAAGCCGTTCGAGCGCTCCAGCCGTACTCAGAGTACCTTTCAGTCACCTTTGGGGCGTATGCCGTCGATGCCGTCGATACCGTCGCCAACACGCGCACGGTGTGGCAGCAGATGGGAGCGCGCGAGGGGCCTGTGCTGAGCGCAGCGGCCTTTTTGGCGCTGCTGCGCGACCACCGTGTGCAGCGCCGCGTGCTCGTGCGCGTGAGCAGCCGCGATGGGCTCGGCGGACGCGTGCACCGCGCTGCGCTCGAGACGAACGCAGCCCTGCATGCCTTTTACGCCGCGTCGGGCGAGACGGACGTTCAGGGGTGCGTCGACGACTGGCGAGAGGAAGAGGAAGAGGACACCGACTTGCTTCACAGCCTCGACGGCATGCAGTTCCTCGAAGCGCTCGCGCGCTGCGGGCTGCACAAGTACAAGGACGCGTCCTTTCTCGCGCCCGGTGCGAGAGCCGAGGGGGCCGCGCTCAATCTGCTCGGCCTCGCTGACGAGGAGGGCGTGCTCAACTTTGGCGCGAGAAGCTTCAAGCCCGCGCGCTTTGATTTCCTTAAGGTGCCGAGGCTGGAAGGGGAGAATGACGCGCGTCGCGCACTCTGGCGGCAGCTATGGCCACGCATTGACCTGGCCATGATCGACGACTTCCCTGCGTGGGAGCGCCCCGTGCACGATCTGCTCCAAGGCAACCTCTCGGCGCTCGCCGCTGTCTTTTTGGGCTACGCGCCCATGGGCGAGAAGGACTGGCTGCAGCTGCTCAGGGATGCGTGCCCAGGTACGGAGGGGCTGCCCGGATCGGCGGTCTTCCGCGCCGTTGTGCCGGCCGGCAGGACGCTCTCGTTCCATCGCTTCTTGCTCGCGCTCTGCCTCATGGCCGAGCATCTCGCCAATCCCCACAAGCGATACCAGATCGAGTGGGCACCTGTGCTTACGAAGGGAGCTGCTGCTGCTGCTGCCGCCGCCGCCGCCAAAGCAGACGAGGTGGCCTCCGAGCCCAAGCCGAAACCCGCCAAGAAGACGCTCGGCACGCCGACAACCGCCAAGTCAAAGCCAGAGGCCCTTGTGGAGGCGCTCGATGGCTTCCTGCAACAGAATCTGCTCACGCCTGGTAACTGCAAGCGCTCACCGGTGCTCACCCTACACGCAGAGATGCTAGATGACTCGGCGCTCCAGGTGATGATAGGCGACTTTAAGCCGCAGCTACAGCAGCTGCATGACCTCGCCGCGGCGCCGGTCGCCGGTGCTGCAGCCGAGGGCTCGAAGAAGGTGTCAATCGCGCGCTTCCTTTGGCTCTTCGCTGACCGCGGCCTGATGCGCGAGCTGCGGCTGCGCAACACGGCGCTCGGCGTGCTCCCGGGCGTAGACGGACTGCGGCGTACCTTCACAGTCTCCCTCACCAAGGATCAGGTGCACGCCGCCTTCCTCGACTCGCAGCAGGATCGCCTGTGGGCTTCCCTCGCACCCAAGGAGCTCGAGGGAAGCGTCACCAAGCAGGCGGCCGCTGACAAGGGCGGGTTGAACCTAGAGGGCTTCATCGAGGCGCTCGTGCGCTGCGCCGACTTGGCGTGGCGTGAGGTGGCACTTATGGAGCGCTCAGTCCGGTTCCGCGCCGTGGTGCGCTGCCTCCTGAAGCAGGCCACCGAGGAAGAGGCGCTGAGTGAGGTGCTCACACAATGGGCGCCGCCCGTGTACACCCCGATAGCGGACGCGGATCAGCGAGTGGGTGAGTCCGACGTGCAGTTCGCTCTCTGGCGCAAGGTGTGGAAGCGCATCGAGCTTCGCGACCTCGCCGGCTTCAAGGTTTGGGAATACAACGTGCACAGGGCGCTCCACGAGAACTTCTTGCAGCTGTGCTCTGCCTTCATCTACTACGCGGGCGTGGGCGCGGAGGAATGCGAGCGGCTTGCCGGGCTCGCGATGAAGCCGCGCTCGGAGCTCGGCCGCCCCTGCCCGCTCTTGCGTCAGCCTGGCAAGGATCAGAGCGCGGTCTGTAAGCTCAACGGCTGGCTGCAACTCATCTACGACGCTGGGTTGATCGAGCCGGTGTGGACCGACCCTGAGGATGAGGTCGAGTACAACTTGAAGAAGAAGAAGCAGCAGCAACAGGTACTGCGCGCCGCGCGGCTCATGGCCGAGGTGTGCGCCCGCGATGTGGACGGTGTCGACACGGCGACCGTTGAGGCCCAAGCGCTCAATTGGAAACCGTCGCAGGAAGGCGACAAGGTGGAGTCCGCGACTGCCGAGGCGGGCGCGGCGGCGCCATCCAGGGCACTCAAGGCTAATGCACCCGGGGCGGTGCCTGCTGTCTCGTTCGATGCAGTGACTACCAGACCGGGCAAGAGCGCCGCAGGGCCCAGCACGATGAGTGTCGGCTCCGGCGAGGAGAACGCCGAGGGCACCGAAGGCGATGGGCGGCGCGGCCCGTCGCGCAAGGCCGGCATCCCTATGGGCGCCCGTGGGATTGTGAAGCCCAAACCTAAAGGGTGGAAGCCGGCAGCGCCGCCGCCCTCCTCGTTCACCAAGGATGAGACGTCGAAAAAGATCCGCGCCGAGGCGGTCGAGGCGGCCAAAAAAGTGGCCCTCGAGGCAAAGGAATTGGCCAAAAAAGGCGCCGAGAAGGGCAAGGCGAAAAAGGAAGAAGTCAGGGAGGAAGGTTCGCCTGCGCCCGACGAGGTGTCCGCGGCGCCCAATGCGGCGCCTGCCGAGGCTCCCAAGGGCGGCGCACGCGCGCGCGCCAAGGCGCGCGCGGCAGCGTTGGCAGGCAAGTCGGGCGAAGAGGCTCTCGAAGCCGAGGGGGGGGGCGCCGGCAAGGCGGCCAATGCCGACGAGAAAGCGGCCAAGAATGTCGAGGTGCAGCTGCTTCTGCCCGCGTTCCTCGAGCTCCTGTGCCGCGTGGCGCTCGCGAGCTGCGTCGTCGATGCCGACGGCAGCGAGCAGCTTGCGCCCAACTCGGCGCTCTTAGAGTTCGAGGACAATGAGAGCCACACGCCGGCAGACTGTCTGCGCAAGCTGTTCATTGTGATCTTTCCGCCGCCCGGCGGTGTGAAGAAGCTTGAGGAATCGAAGATCCGACCACGCCGTGCGTCTCGTCATATACATGAAGATTGGGGAAGTGACGCGGAGGAGCAGAAAAGGAAAAACGACGACCTGCGCGACGTCGATGGGGAATCATCGCCGGAGGGCGGCCGCTCGACCGGGCTCATTGCGGTCCATGGTTTCAAGAAGCCGCCCCTACGCGGCGTGCAGCTGGACTCGGCGATGGAATGGCGGCGGCGCGTGGCCGCAGATACGGCCGTGCAGGCTGTGCTCAAGCGTCTCGGACCCACGTTGCACGACGTTTTCACTCCGCCCACGACGGGGATGATGAAGTCACGCCCACCTGCCTGGCGCTTTGGCGAGTTTTTTGCGCTCCTGGTGCGCTGCGGGCTGCTGGCGGACGTGCAGATGCCGCGGCTCTCGCAGATTGTGGGAGATCCGATGACCGCCACCGCCTTCCAGCTGCATCTCACGCCGGAGATGGTGGCGCGTGCGTGGCTTGAGATGCGCATCAATCACCTGCCGCCCGGCGTGCGCCCGGCCGCACCGATCTCGGGATCGGCGATCGTGCTCGGCGCCATGCCGCATGCACCCTGGATGAGCAGTAAGGGTGGGGTACAATTCACGGGCGACTTTATCAACGGCGGCGGGCTACGTCTCGATGAGGACGGCGGTGGGGTCGACTTCGACGAGTGGATGGAGCTGCTCATTCGCGTGGGTGAGTACCGGTACCAATCCGTGCGCTGCGGCCTTCCACCAGATGACTCGTCGCCGCCCACGGCCGTGTGCGCCGAGGCGCTGATGCAGCATGTGGCGGCTATGAAGTCCGAGGTCGTGTCGCTGCAGGAGGCGAGTCGCATCCCCTTCCCCCGCAGAGCCTTGAGCGAGATTGGACTCGGGCTCGGCGAGTCGCCGGACGATTTCGCGCGCTTCAAATGGCTCTGGGGCCAGCTGTGCGTGGAGTTGGAGCGAGTGCACCTATGGCCCTCGTGGGAGAAGAAAGCCTTAGAACTGCTTCGCGACACGGGGTTTCCGCGGCTGCAGGGGATCTTCGCGTACTATGTCAAGGCACGTTGGGTCGACGCCATCGACTGCGATCTACCGGTCACCATGGGCCAGGAGGCGTGGGAGGAGTTTGTGGACGACTGTGCCCTCGCGACGCCCGGCCTCTCGTATGCGAATCTCAAGGCGATATTCGCGCAGGAGGTCGAGCGCTGCGGTGGGCCGCTGAACGTCATCCAGTTTGTCGGGCTGCTCATCTTCATCGGGTTCAAGCGCATCCACCCCGAGCATCGAGCGGGCGACTTGGACAAGCCGCACATCCGGCCAGTGCCCGAGTGCCTGCGCGAGCTGCTCGAGGTCTTCGTATTCCCGCGCGCGAATTGCGACCCGTCCGTCGAGGCGGCGCTGCGTCAGCGCAAGGCTGAGGGTGTGATTGAGTGCCTGCTCGATCACAAGCGGGCGCTGCGAGCGCTCTATACAAAGCTCGGCGGAGAGAACGTCGACAAGCAGGGCAGTGCGGCGGTCGTGGTGGCGGCGCCGCCAACGGTCCCGGCCTCGGTGGCAAACCCCGCGGCGGCGGCGGCGGCGGCGAGCACGGCGAGCACGGCGAACATCGTGGTAGAGAAGGCGAAGGATGATTCAGGCGGCCCCGAAGAGGGCGTTGGACTCGGGGTCGATGAGTTCCTTCAGCTGCTCGAACAGACGTGTGAGGGCTGGGTGTCGGAGACCGTCGAGCATCGCTCAGAGATCACTGGTGAACCTGCCACGCGCACCTTGTGGCAAGTTGGTCTCTCTCTGCAGCAGGCGGTGAGCGCCTATAAGGACTCTCGCAACGTGACCGAGTGGTGGACTACCCGATTGACCTTCAACGGCTTTGTGCAAGGCATCTGCCGGTGCGCCGAGTCCATGTTCTCGAGCGTGACGGTGATGTCGCCCGGGGCTCGCGTCGACGGCATGATCAAGCTCGTACTCAAAACCTCTTCTCGTAAGGACCTCGTCGACAAGGCCACGTATGTCCGGGCGCCCCAGCGCTTCGACTCGATCGCCTACGTCTCGAACGCCATCGCACAGAACAACGCGAAGGCGCAGTTCACCGGCTCGTCCTCGGTGAGCATCGGAAAGTTCCTCGACTGCTGGGCCAATATGTCCTTGGAGCTACTGCACGGCTACCCAACGTGGGACAAGGAGCTCTACCTTCTCGTGCAGCCGTACTTTGCGACGCTCTGCCGCTTCTACACCTCGTACGCGGCGCAGCTGCCGCGCAACGAGGCAGACCTGTCGCCCCCACCGTTTGAAATCTGGGCGTTCACCCTCGACATGCTGCCAGAGCACTTTGAGATGCTTGTGACCGACATGGGCCTGAGCAAAGAGGCCGTCAAGATCTTCGAGCGCATGCCACTCACCACCTCGGTGGTGCCTGGCGTCCAAAACGGGAACACGCCCGCCTTCCGTGGGCTTCCACAATTCCTCTCGGCGTTGATCTTAGCCGCGTTCAACTACGCCAACCCCGAATACGAGACGTGCGCCGCCCTTGGCAAAATCGACGAGGAGCGGCTGATACCCGTACCCGAGAGCGTCAAGCGAATGTTCGAGCACCGCATGCCGCTCACCCTGATGCGCCGCTGCCATGTGCGCCTCAAGCACGAGGTCGAGCTAGCCAAGGCCCTCAACGCCGACAAGCTGAATAAGCTGCAGGTGGCGCGCACGCGCGAGCGCAATTTCTTGATCGAGGCGGCCGGCATGCAAAAGCGAGGGGGGGATAGGTCGGCGGACGACGAGGACGACGAAGATACCCCGCGCCGGCCACGGCGTCACGCAGACAAGATCAAAGTGGTCGAAAAGAAGGTGGTCGATCCGGCGGTGCTGCACAATGAGGTGCAGACCAGGGCGCTCCAGTGTGAGGACTTTTCACGCATCCTGAAGCGCAAGCAGGCAGACCTCGCGCTGCTCGAGACGGACCTGGAACCGTTGCTCAGGGCGGAGGGCATCGCCGTCGTCAAGCAAAAGAAGGAGGTGGTCGTGGTCGAAGACGATGGCGCCGCGACGAAGAAGGCAAAGCCAGGCAGCGCAACTGACGCAACTACAAAGCGCCCCACGAAGGCGGGCGACGCGACCGACGCAACTTCAAAGCGCCCCACGAAAGAACCACTGCCTGATGCGACCACGAAGCGCCCAACCAAGGCCCTGCCGCCCGATGCGACCACCAAGCGCCCCATCAAGGCATGAACGAGCAAAACAGTACGGCTTTATCTGGAAGAGTACGTCTAAGTTAAGTACAATATCTGGATCTTGGGCTGACAAAGCGTACACAGCACGAGAGAGGGCGAATGTCTTCACCGGCACCGCATAACTGGGCTAAAGAGCTCTAAAGTGACTGTGTAGTGTGTAGCTATACAGCGGGTTGCGAGTAGCGAGATAGCATAGTAGTGCCGCATCTCAATTTGTAGGGGTGATAATAGTATGATCGAAGGACGTGCTAGAAGCCGCCGAATATGCTGAGTCATTCGTAACGGCGAATCGGCGTCGAGGGTTGCGCACACCGCGCGACACCTCGCGCGTTGCGTTGGGCGCCAATTTCCGCGAAGGGTCCCTAAAAACTGAGTAGATTTGGGATGCTGCATCGCCTACGCACGGAGATGCTGACCGAGCAGGAGCAATCTGCAACTCTGGCGCTGGCTGTGCGAGAGCCCCGACTGTTGGCGTTGCTTGCAGCAAGCCATGTGCAGCTACAGCACGCTCTGCCTGCGCGTTCGCTACCGCCTGCGACTGCCGCGACGGAGGTTTTAGAGTCTGCATTGTCACCGTTGCACCCGCCAGCTGGCACTGCTGAAGTATCTCTATCACACCCTCGATATCGGAGGCTGCAACCAGCACCACCGCTTCTACCGTCACATGTGCCGCCACCGCCGTCACTCTCGTCACCATTCCAACCTCCTCTGATTACCGGGATGCCACCTCCTGCGTCACCTCCGTCAACACCGCCACCGCCACCAACTCGGGCGCCAGCGCTGAAATCGTGGTACAGATCAGACGATATTGGCGAGGGTGAACACCTTCAGAGCTGTACCACCATCTTCAACACCATATGTATCAGGTGGTACAGAGTGTGGTACAGCTGGTGGTACCACGATTCGATCGTCAAGGCGGAGTGCGAAACTGCACCTTGCTCGTTTCACTTTGAGAGCGACCCGACGCTCTCTCCCGATTTCGAATCGGTATCACCATTGAGGTCGCCTCTGAGGTTGAAGACAAGCGCCCGGTCAAAGCCAGGGTCGCAAGGATCGAAGGCGTCAGCGCAGAAGTTGAGATCCGCTGCAATTTCCAAGGTCGCGGTGCCACCGCTCAATTTGATGACACCCCGCTCTGGCTCACGAGCGTCGCAGCTCTATTACCTTACCACTGCGGAACGCGAGGATGCCGAAGAGTCGGCCGCTGATTCGGCCTCACCCATGCCTTCATCGAGCCGTGAATTGTTCGCGGCCGAGCCTTGGGTTGCGCCCAAGGCGTTGCCTCAAAAGTCGACGCCCGGGGTGGCTTCCAAGATGCGTGTGCCAGCGCTGGACCTCTTGATGCCGCAGCCACCTCTGCTCAAAGAGCCACCGTACGAAGCGCAATGTCTTTCGCCTCAGCTTTGGCCGCAGACGACGCACGGAGCCGTTGTCCTTGACGGTGCCATCACTGATGCTGTGCAGGGAATTGGAGAGGTGTTTTCGCCATGCCAGCCCAAGCTTTCCCCTCGCGGACGTCACGTGTGGGTTTGAGCAACATGTGATGGTGTTGCGTCATATGGAACATATCCTCGTGTAGAACTCTCGAGATCTTCCCCGTAGACGACTCTCGAGATCTTCCCCACACGTCACTCCTTGGGTTGCGCGCCGAGCGCGCACACCTTGTCGAAAATTCTGATCAGGTTTGTCCGAGTTCTAGCGACCCTTTTTTTCTCTAAGGGGCGGGCTCGGAGCGTCGCTGCCGGGCTCGCTGGCGGCTTCAGACGCCCGAAGATGCCCTGTACGACACACGCGAGTATGCACAGTGCTCCCCTACGCAAGAAGAGTGATGCTCTCCCCCTCGCCGCTCGCCCTCGCCAGGCCCCTCGCCCCTCGTTTTCGGTTTGAGCGTTCCTCACCGGCTGTCGTCGTGCTGCCACCGCGCGCCCAGATCTCGATAAAATAGACACGTAGTCGAGCCGCTGCTCATAGAAGATGTGTTC
>PJAB01000393.1:0-27799 GCA_002887195.1 Chrysochromulina parva | reverse complement strand
GCCCGAGGTGCGCGCCGGTCGTCAGGCGCTGTGCAAGCAGATGACGGCGCTCATGCTCAGCCAGTGGCGGCTGCACCGGCACATTTGCGAGAACTTTTCGCCTCACAAGACGGCCGACGATCACGGCGGCGATTGCTCGGGAACCAAGTTTTATCACTGGGGCGCTCTTGCAGGGATGATCACGCTCGTGGAGGAGGGCTTCTACTGATGTATGTCGTTTCACAGTGCTTTCTGTTTCTTCACACTTGCGTCGCGCTGTGAAACGACCCGCGAACCGGGAGCTTAGCGGCAATCCGTTACGAAGACGCCAGGTTAGCCACACCACACGATTCACACGCAGGCCCCAGCTTGGCCTCCCTTGTGACGTGCAGGGATAGCTTAGGTGCCGCGGAGTAGGCGCGGGGCGATGTCGCGCGGCATCCTGTCCAAGGCGGAGAAGGAGAAGCTCGCGGATTCGCGCAAGCAGGTGGCCAAAGTGCTCGAGCGCGATGCCAACCTCTCCGATCGGGACCTCTACGATCGGCTTCTCAAGCAGGCACGCATGCCGGAGCAGGACATGTACGAGGAAAAGCTCGCGGACAACGCACTCATCCACCAGCGGCCGGCTTTCAGCGAGGTGCCGGGCGGCTACACGCCGATGCCGGCCGCGCTCCAGCAGGCGGCCCAGGGTGAGTACTACCACAGCTTCCAGGGCCTCTTCCCGCAGATCCACCGCGCTTGGATGACCATTGACCACGTGCTCTACCTGTGGGACTACAACGACCCACGGGGCTCGTTCTACCTGTATGATGGGCTCGACCAGACGATCATCCACGCGTCCCTCGTCCGCCCGCGCCAGGGCGTTTTCGAACCCACGCCGGACTGGCTCTTGCTGCTCTCCACGCCGGTTGAGGTCATCCTCCTCGGGCTGTACACGACCGCCACCCACGACATCAACGTTTTCGAGACGGGCTACTCGGTGGCCACCGACGGCGCGAACCTGCTCCAGATCGTGGGGACGCCGAGCGGTCGCATCTTCATGGCCGGCGCCGACGGCTTTGTGTACGAGCTCACTTACGGCGATAGCGAGGGCTGGTTCTACACCAACAAGAAGTGCACCAAGCGCAACCGCTCACGCAAGCGAGACGTGGCGCTGCAATACCTCAGTTCAGTGGTGTACGACTCCTCGGACCCCATCCTCGATCTGGTGTACGATGCTGAGCGCTCGCTGCTGTACACGCTCTCGCGTGCGTCGACGCTGCAGCTCTTCGACCTTGGCTGGGACGGCGAGGGCCCTGTGCGGTTCGTCGCGCGTCTCGAGGCCCAGAAGCTCGCTGCCGACCTCCGATCCCAGAGCAAAGTGCGCGACGCGCCCATCTACGCGAAGGTGGATAAGGACATCAAGGAGGGCGAGCAGAACAAAGAAGGGCAGACCGCCTTCGTGGCGCTCGCGCCGCTCCCGTCGGCGCTCTCCAAGCAACTTCAGCTCGTGATCACGACCGTCTCCGGGGTAAGAGTCTACCTGGAAGTCGTCGACGCGAATGGGAAAGGCCTGGAGAGCGCGCCCGACAGCCCGCGCGCCACGAGAGTGAAAGTGCTCTACGCGCTGCCGCCGCCTCGGCCTCTCAAGTGCCAGCGCGGCACGGTGCTCAACGCAGCGGACGTGAATGTCTTCGCGGACGAGCTTGCGCGCTCCGGTCTCGAGCCATCCCACAGAGAATGGGAGTTGCTCTGCCTCTCGGATCTGCCGCTGCTCCCCTCCGACCGGCCAGAGGGCAGAGATGACAAGTCGACCCTCAGCCGGCTGCGCGTCCCAGGAGTTGTCTTGGCCCTCGCCGAGGACGTCCATGGCGCCGTGACGAGCGCCGCGGGCAGCTACGAGCTCGTCAGTCAGCATCGGGTCGATCCGGCGCGCGCTCGTACCTTCATCGTTCTCACGACGAGTGTAGCGGGTGTGAAGCGCATCGTCAAGCGACGACCAGTGGATGAGCTCCAATTGCTCCTCGGGGCGTCTAGTGCCTCTTGGGTCGACCAGCCATTGGACTTTTTTCGTCGGTACGGCCCTGACGAAGCATGCGCCGTGTGCCTGCGTGCATGCAAGTGCTCACCACGACGCCCCATGCACTTCCCCACAGGTACGGCCCCGACGAAGCATGCGCCATGTGCCTGCTCAGTGCCATCAGCCAGCCTGCCCTCAGCCAGCCAGCCCTCCAGGCGCAGCTCGCGGAGTGGGCTCGCCGCTGGGGGGAAGGCGCATCATCGGCGATGGCCGCGGGCCAAGGTGGCGCACCGAACGTCGCGCAGACCGCAGCGGCGCACGGGCAGGCAGTGCCGCTCGCGGAGAAGCGGTACAGCGGGAGACACGGCGGGCTATGCCGGGTGCTCGCGAGGCTGCTTCAGCCCTATTGGGATCGGCCGTTGATCCTCAAAGTGCCGGAGCCCTCGAACGCTACCGGTGAAGATTTGCGCCTGTGCGAGCCTCGCGAAAGATGGAACGAGCTCCAGGGCAAATTGCTCTGCCTCATCAACCATATCGAGACGCACGGAGAAGCTTGGGGACGCTTGGGTGCTGCCGGGTACGCGGGTACGAATCCGCGCGCGTCCCTTGGCGGCGGTGGCGCCGTCGGGATGCACCAGCTTGGGCAGGGGCTCTTGGCCGACCCGAATGTCCCGCAAGCGCTCAGACATGCATTTCCGCCAGCGCTCAGACTTGGCGCCGTCGTTTCTCAGGACGAGGCGGATTTGAAGAAGCAGGAGGCTGCCGCGATCGACGCCCTTTTCTACTTTGCGAAGCGTGCGGCGGAGGCGGCCACCTTCCTCGCGACGATCGCGGCCGATTCGCGCGCGCCCGGCGGCGGCGGTGGTGCCACCGTGCCCGAGCCGGCGCGTCTGCAACTGCTCGACAAACTCGCGAAGCCTCTCGACGCGCCGCAGCGTGAGGCACTGCTCAAGATGACCCTCTCTGATCTGCTCGTGCCGCTCCAACGGGATGCAAACGGCCGGCCGCAGCCGGACAAGTGGGACGCGCGCGTGGAGACCGAGCTGCCCAAGAAGCTCTTCATGGAGCTCGGTAAGGTCGAGGGTGTCCCAGTGGCGTCCCAACTGCAGCGCCACTGCCACACCTTCTTCTCGGACGCGCACAAGGAGGAGCAGACTGGTTTGGATGACTTGAAGAAAGCGGAGGAGAAGCCTGAACAGCGGACCGAGAACGTCAAGAAGGCGCTCGACGCCTTCGGCCGGGTGGCGGCGCACATCGACCTGCCGCAGGTCCTCGACGCGCTGCTCAAGTCCCGTGCCAAGTTCGCCACAGATGGGGCCAGGGCGGCCGCGGTACTCGAGCTGCTCAACCAAGGGATCGCATCACTACCCCTCGCCGCCGCCAGGTCGGACGATCCTACGGGCGACGCCACAAGCCTGCTAGTACCCGTGGCAGGCGGCGGCGCCATGACCGGCGATCCGATGGCGATCATCAAGGGCTGGCCTGACAAGAAAAAGGAGTGTCTGGTGAGGCGCTTGAGTCGCTACCACCTGCTGTTCAAGAAGGTGGAGGAGCTCGAGAAGCCGCCGAAGCCGTCGAGCGCGCCGACCCCGCACGACAACGAACGCGGTGGGCTCGACGGGTTCCGGGTGCTCTCCCTTGCTATGCGACAGCAACCGGTAGATGAGCTCTTCCACTACGCCGCCTATTATTGGCTCCTGTACAGACAGCGGGCCGACATGTTGCTACTGCTGGCTCAGGAGAAGAGCTCTCCGTACCTCGAGCGTTTCGTCTTCGATATGCAGCGTTTCAAAGTGAGGACTACGACAGAGCCCGATCTTCGTCAAGAGCACCGCGAGCTCCTGCACGCCCTTGTTCGCGCGCACGAGGTGTGGAGCCGCTTCGTCTTCGTCTCATCGCAGGAATCCTTCGCCACACTCGACAAGCTCATGGAGAGCTCGCCCGATGACTCGAAGTGGCAACATGTGGAAGAGGAGCTCGACTCGGGCGAGCTGCTGCCGAGGTTGTATGCCCGCCAGGAGAGATTTCTCGAAGCAGCGATGGCCTTCGCAGAGCTCGCCGAGCGGCCCGACTCGGCTGCACCCCAGCCGCCCACGCCAACCGCGCCCGGGCTCGCTCCCGCGCCAACGAACCCACCGCCAGCCCCGAGCGCTAACCAGCTGGAGCAGCGCCGTCGGCACGTCGAGAAGCGCGTTTTTTATATGAATCAGGCGCTGTCCTATGCGCCGAAGGGCGGGTTGGGCGCGGACGAGCGCCGCTCGCTAGAGGACAATCTGCAGCGCGGGAAGCTGCAGATTGACGTGGCGAAGTGGCTTGAAGCACTCCTGCTGAGCCACGCGGACGTGGAGCTCGAAAGATTGCGGCCGCACACATTGGACGACCGCACTGGAGCTCCACGGGACAAGGAGGAGCTGCGTCAGGCGATTGTTCACTTCCACGCGCAGGTGTGCGGCCGGCTGCTCGACATCATCGCGCTCTTCAAGGGCGCGTGGGCAGCTCGCCTCTGGCGGCCGTCGCTGGCAATCCTTGACTTTTCGCGCCCGTACCGCGAGTACCCGCAGTTGATTACGAGCGCTCTGCAGGAAATACTCGGCCAGCCGCCGAGTGTCTGGGCGCTGCCCGCCGTCGACGCCCGCGCCGCCTTTCGCGAGCGCGACGAGCTGCTGCGCGAGGTGGTGGAGCTTCGAAAGCACTTTCCGAATGAATATGCCTTCCAGGCCGACGCGGTGATTGCGTGCCTCGAGGCTCACGAGCTAGCCCGCCCAGACCAGGCGAAGCCAGGCGAAGTTGTGAAGATGTTCTGCGCGGGCCGCGCGGGCGTGCAGCCGCCTGTGTGGCCGCAAGTGCCATGGCCCGTTCTGTACCAGTGCTATGGCTCGCCGGAGCGGTGCGGACCTCTCATGCAGAAGCTCTGGGCGGGGAGCCGGCGCAACCTCGGCCAAGGAGTGAGGCAGAGTGACGCAGAGGCTCGAGTGACGCAGAGACTCCACCTCATCGGTGGGTTAGTGGAGCTGTTGAGCCGTTGGAGGGAAGCCGCGCGCGTGGAGTTCATGGCCGCGCAGCGCCAGCTGGGGATCGCCTCCGACTTGGAACGGCTGATGACCGAGCTGGACGGCATCCTCTCGGCGAACTCGGGAACGTTCCCGAGCGCTCAGGACCTGAGACGTCGAGTCACCGAGCTCCACCATTCCCTCGGCCGCTAGTGACACACGCTTGGGACACACGCTTGTGACACACGGCCATTCTGGACGGCGCGCCGGAGGGGACGAGAGGGGCAGCAGGCATGTGCTCGCCACTATGCTCTCTCCCCACTGGACGGCGCGCCGGATGGGACGGCGCGCTAAAGCGGCCGGCGCGGCGCGAAAGTGCTGAATTCGGCTCTGTGCTGAATTTGGGACTGTGCTGAATTTGGAAATGTAAGTGCCGCAGAGGCGCATGCGGGAGACGAGGACGGTGGCGGCGGCGACGCTGATGCGGCCATAGTATTGAGGGTATTGGAGGTGGCGCGCCGTTGTGAGCGCGGAGCCCACGAGGGAGCTGGGGCACGTGCGATGACGACGCTACTCTCGAGAGCGGCTCAGCTCACAGCTGGACGCTGCGGGTCGGGTGGCGAGCGTGACTTTGTGGCAGAGCTACTTTGGAGGACGCCGCGGCGGCTCCTGTGCGGTCGAGCGCAGATCGGGACGGACACGATATCCCAGCGGCAGCGGCTGCGGGGCGGAGAACAGAATCCAGGTGTGTGCGTTCGGCCATTCTTGGTTCATGTCGTTGCGGTTCATCTTGTGTGTTTTGTGTGTCATTGCACATTGCGGTGCGCGAGCAAGCGCGCCGGTCCGTCGGTCCGGTTGTTCCGTTATCGGTGGTGTCGGTGCTTAGTCGGTGCCGCCACATACGTATGGTTTACCATTATGGTATTGAAAGGAAGGAAAGGAAAGTGGAAAGGCTGAGACACATCCGCGGTGCACGTTCTCAGATAAATTATCATTTGAGATTTCGTACCATGAATTTGAGGACACACACATCCACACAGACACACCGCATCACCGGGGCCACGGCCAGCACGGTCCACCGCAGATAGGTGTTCGCAGCGGCGCCACCTAAGTTTAGGGGCGAGTCGTGAGTCGACGTGTCCACCAGGATATAACTCGAGTAACGCGAGTATGATGTATGTTACTTTCCGGCGTTGTGTGAGATGTGAGCGGGTGGCTGGTGTGGCGCGTGGAAAATTTGCAAGGTCCTGTCCTCATGTGAATTGCGGAGGTTCTCGTTTTCCAGTGGAATTCGATGCCTTGATTCGATGAAGCGAGTTCCGTCATTGAGCGTTTGTGTTTCACAGCCAATGTTTATAATTCGACACCCAAGACACCGGACCTGCGTACCAGTACATACCGGTACGTGTGCGGTTACATCGTTTCACTATCGTTTCACAGCAAGAAGCCGGAGTGTGGTCTAGAAAAAAAGATGCTCGCTCGCGCCTGCAGCTCGCGCCCCGCGAAGCTGCACTACTTTCGCGGTCGCGGGCGCTCGCAGCTGTCGCGGTGGGCGCTGTTGGTCGGGATCATCATCTTTGCACGGAGGAGGAAGATCCGCGTGCTGGCAGCAATAGCAGCGGCAGCGGCGCTAGTAGCTGGTGGGGTGTACTATCACCGACTGAGAGCGGCGCTCGCAGCACTCGTGGCCACCAACCGAGATCTTGCCGTGCAATATCACCGACTTAGTGCAGAACTCGCGACACTCACGACCACATGCCGATATCTTGCAAGATATTACCACCAGATGAAAGCAGCAGTGGCGACGCTTGCGACCGCAAACCGAGCACTTACCATCGAGGCCGAGAGCGTGGTCAGAGCCCAGCCTCTCCTAGGTCGCGTTGCGCTCGTCACGGGTGCGGGCGCTGGGATTGGACAAGGTGTGGCAGTGGCGCTTGCGAGCGCGGGCGCAGTTCTGGTGCTCAGTGACATTTCGCAAGCGGCTGCGAACGAGACTGCCGCGCACTGCAGGGCGATCGGCGCAAAGAGCGTGAGCGTCGTCGTTGCAGATGTGTTCGACGACGAGAAAGCGGGCAGGCTCATCGTCGAACACGCCATCTCACAGCACGGAAGGCTGGACTGCGTCGTGACAAACGCAACCTGCTGGTCGAGCAGGTCATTGAGCGCACGTGCGTCGCTAGTCGAGCAAGACGCGAAGGAGACGATGCGGAGCATTGAAGCCAACCAGCTCGGAACACTGCATACGCTGCAAGCCGCTGCCGAGGCGATGCAACTTCAGGAGCCGCTCGATGGGAGTGAGAGCCGAGGGAAGATGGTGATCATCTCCTCGATCATGGGTCTGCCCATGCTCTCCAAGCAGGCGGCTTCATACTCGATGAGTAAGGCCGCCATTAGCCACCTCGGCGCGTGCCTCGCTTCACAGCTGATCGACGAGCGCATCAACGTCAACACAGTCAACACAGTTTGCCCAGGCTGGCTTGACGCATCGGAGGCGGACATTGCTCGACTTGGGGCACAGATGCCATGGAGGCGACTCGGCAAGCCTTCCGAGATAGGGAAGGCTGTCGTCTTCCTGTGCAGCGAGGATGCCACGTACATCACGGGTAGCACGCTAGTGGTTGACGGGGGCTACACAGTGAGCAACAGGCTTTCGTGTGGCGGCGCGTAACATAAAGTAGCGCTCCCGGTCAGCACTCAGGGTCGAGGGTCCTCAGTCCTGTCACGTCAGGTTTTTTGGCGTTTTGCTCAACGGGCCCGCGCACTCGCACAGCTCACCGGCTCAGCGGCTCTCACGGCAGCGGAGAGGAGTGGGCATAAACTTTTGGTAGGAATGCAGAGGTTTCGAGGCAAATTGCCGCTTTTTTTCACAAATTTCATTTCCACGGGCGCCACCCTGCCATGCGCGGGAGCAGCTCACCCGTCATGAAATGCGAGGTGGATGCGGCGCGTCGGGAGACGATTGGCACTCCGCGCCGCCACCGCTCGCGCATCGGTGTCGACGCGGGCACACCGCCGACTCCTGTTCCGATGGCATTGCCCTTGCCGCCTGCAGAGCCGTCCACGCCGGCAAATGAAGGCGTTGCGTGCACGCCTCACCGGCCGCCGGGAGAGCCCACCAGCGCCAATCGACCACCTCCCCCGCACGCACGGCCCCAAAGGCACTCCTCGCGCACGGCCGCGGCAACGGCGGAGGCCACGGCGCGCGCCTCACGCATCTGCGTCGGACTCATGCGCATCATCCAGCAGGGGACAGAGCTGCAGCGATGGGTGGACAGCGCCGAGGGTGTCCAGTGCCCGCTCGATCAGCTGGAGAGAATCGTGAGTGCGCTACAGCTCGCCGAGGACGCGCTCTCGCGCCTGCGCGCATGCATCGAAGGCGCTTCCCAGCGGGAGAATGTGTGCGCCGCACTCCTGCGACAGGCAGACAAGACGAACGCTCTAAACGAGGCGTACGAGCTGGGCAGCAGGCGCACCCCCGCGCTGACCATGCTGCTGCACAACCTCCTCACGTCCATCTCGGCCACCGCCTGCGCGTGCGTCAAGCAGCTCAGGCCGGCGCCCTCGCCGGCGTGCTTGGTGCAGCTGGACGACGGGACGGAGGAGGCGCTTCGGCAAGCAGAGCTCGAGCTGAGCCGTGCGTGCGGCACCGACGGGTGCCTGCCCGAGCCAGCGGAGGGCGCGGCGCCCTCCGACGGTCCCCTGCGCCCCTGGTCGGCGGCGAGCTCGGCGGCGGACGCGTCGGTGGATGCGTCGGCGGCGTCGTCCTCGGGGTCTTCGTCCTCGACGGCGGCCTCGGCCTCTGTGACATGGCAGTCGACCTCTCGAAGCTCCAAGTGGCAGACTACGACAATCGAGACCCTCGAGTGGGAGGCGTGCGTGGCAAGCTGCACGCCGCAGCAGCAGTGCGACTCGCCGGTGCCTCGCTCGCCGCGTCCGCCCTCATCAAGCGCGTACCGCGCGCGTGCAGAGGCCGCTGCCCTAGCTGCCCGCGTACCCCTGCGGCGCGTGATGCATCAGCAGCATCGTGACTCGCCGCCGCCCTACGGGCTGGGCGCCGAGAACCACGAGCCCGCCTCCGCGAGTGGAAGTGCTCCGAACAGCGCCTCGGCCGGGCGGCCCTTTTCGAGCCCGCTCCCCTTGGCGGACTTGGGCGCTCGTCTGGGCGCGGGCGTGCTTGAGCGCCTGGCGGCGGTTGCGCCGCCGCCGCCGCCGCCGCCCACGGACGCGCTCGGCGCGTCGCAGCCGCCGCCAGGCGACACCTCCACGGCGCGCCCACCCAGCTCTTGTAGCCGACGATGCGCTTCCTATGCCCCACAGCCGCCGCCTGCCGAGGCCGATCCGCTCGGGGCGGCGCGCCACGGCACGCCACGCACGCGACCCGAAACGCCAGCCGGCGACGGCTGGCGTGTGCCCGTGCGCCCCGAGACGCCAGCCGGCGACGGCTGGCGTGTGCCCGTGCGACCCGAGACGCCGGCGGCCGGCACGACTTGCGCTGCGCCCTTGGCGGTGCCGCGGCCCATTGCGGCTATCGCCGGTCCTGATGGCATTCGACCGGCCTCAGCCTACGAGCGGAGGCCCTCGTTCGGCAATCTGGAGCCGCTGCGCGATCCGCCAGCGTGCCCCCCTCTCGAGCTCTGCTTCGCCTCCCTGGCCGACCGGCCCGATCTCGAGGAGGACTCGCTGAGCGATCGAAGCTTCGAAGCTGCCTTTGGCGACAAGGGTGGCGGCCTTGGCGGGCTGGGCGGCGGCCCTGGAAGCTTCGGCCGCCCCCGTCGTCTCGAATTCCTCTCGCGCCCGGGCTCAGCGGCGTCGCTGCGGGGGGCACCGCCACCGCTCCTCTCGCCCAGCTCCGCGTCCTCAGCCGCCTCGTCCTCGCCTACCTCGCTCACTCCGAGCACGTCGCTCACGCCTCTCTCGAACACCTACAGCCCCTCGCCGCTCGCCGCCTCGATCGATGCGGCCATGCGGGCAGCCAACTCGGCGCGCAGCTCGGCGGTCAGTGACGCCTCCAGGCCAAGCAGTGAATCGCCGGTGGCGTTGCCGCACAGGCCGCACTCGCCGCCTCCGCTGAGCCGCTGGCCGACCTCTCTGGCGGCCGCCGAGGGCGATTCTTGATGATGGAGGCAATCAGACTGATGAGGGAGGCAATCAGCATGCCCAGAGCAGCCGAGGGCGATTCTTGATGATGATATTCATCGACGAGCCAGTGCCACACCGATTCGTGAGAGTGAGCGAGGGGTCGCACCGCACACGCACTGCCGCACGCGTGCACATGGCGCGCCCAGGCCCTCCGGCACGCGACTGCGGATGCCGCTCGCGTTCGGATGAGGCCGGGGCGTTTCAGATGGAGACCAACAAGGATTCAACGAGGGCGAGGCTCAGCTGAGCGTATGGGTGAAGCTTGTCACCCATAGCTGAACAAGGCTCAGCTGTACTCAGCTGCATGTCTGCGTATGGGTGATACGGCTGGGATGGGCCGCGACGAGGCACTGGCATTGCGACACGGCCATCGCTTGGAGCGATGCGCCCATCGCTTGGCGCAACGCTGGGCGCTCTGCGCTGGAAACTGTCCATGTGCGGGCGTGGTCGTGGTGTGCAGCGAATCGATCTCGGCGGTGAAGCTGAGTGACTTATCGGGAATGCTGTGCGATGTGTGGATGTGGGCGAGGTGGCGCGGGCGTGTACATGTCGGGTGATGGGGCGGGCGAGCGGCGTGTGGGACCTCTGCCTCCACCCGTGTGTGGCCCGCGGCGACTACCGCCATCGACACATTTGTGAATTGAGAGACATGTGGGAGTGTCTGGGTACGACGCGTGGCTTCGTGAGTCTACGTGTTATATCAGAGGAATATCACATGGGGTCCATGAACGAAGATCTACCTCACAGGTGTGGGCTGCTCTTTATCGTGGATGTCCACTGTGCCTGGCATGTTGCCTTTGATGCGCTTGCGCATATCGAGTTGTCCACGTTTGCACTCGTAATAGGCGGTGCGAAACTCCTTGCAGCCGGATTCCTCCTTTGTCAAAGTCATGCACTCCTTCACTGGACGGCCGTTGAGTACGAGAGGCGAGTCAGCGAGGCACTCAAGGAGTGCGTATTTCTGGTCAGCGCATGAGGAAGCCATGGCACTATCGCCGCGACTGCGACAGTTGGAGGACAGCGTGTCAGCAACAGGGTCACGAAAATGATGCTGAGAACTTCAGGCCTTGCGCGCCTCTCTCTGCGTCGCGGCCCGCTTCGGTCGCCGACGATGATACTATTTCGAGACTCATCTCCCCTACTTCCAACTTCCAACTTCTTCACAGGCTGTTCACACACTATCATCAGCCCCCAGATCACGCAGGATCAGGTGTGGGGCGTTGGCCTCCATGTGTATAACGTTTGGGGGCGTGTTGAGGAGGTAGTCGACGTCCTTCGATGCCGCGGCGACGCGTGCCGCGTGGTCTTTATTTATATTAGATTTATTTACAATTTAGGGGGGGCGGGCCAAGCCCCTAGGCCGGGCGGGACCAGCGTGAAGTGTGTGACGATCACAAAGCTCAAAAGCACAAGCTAGGACGCTGTGTGAAGTGCTGTGCGAAGCAACTCTGAGGGCTCATCTTCTTCCCTTCTGAAGAGTTTGAATCCATACTACTTGTCAGCGGTGTATGGGGATCGACCGGGTAACCGGATGGGCGCCCCTTGTCTGTTGTCACCTGTGCATGCGCGCCCTTTGCTGCCGCGCGCCAAGCATCGGCTCGGGCAAATATAATTGGTCCGGGCGGCCCGCAGCCAGCGGCACCTAGGTGACGCGATGCACCTCGTCCTCGTCCTCTTCGCCGTCCTCGTCGAGCATGTCCCACTTGGAGTAGTCGACGGTGCCTTTGCCCCACGCGCGGCTGCCGGCCTGGGGCTTCTTTGGGTTCATCTTTGGAGGGTCGAGGGGCTTCTTTGGAGGGTCGAGCATCGCCGGGTCGATCTTGTCATACATGAGCTTGCCGAGGACCTCCTGTAGCTTACATTTGATAAGTGCGAGCGCGGCAGGCGCGAACATCGTCGAGATCGCATCCTGCGCCGGCCCCGACTCAGCCGCGTGCGTGCTGCGCAAGTGAAGGTGCTTCCAATCGTGAAACGCGGTGTAATGGTTCACGTTCCACAGGCGCGTCTTGCCACCCAGCTGCTCTTCCCGCTCCGTGCCCTCGCCCAACACGGCGCGCCAGGGCACTTCGAGCGTCAAGTCGAAGAAAAGCGCGCGCCGCCCACCATGGTACCGGATCGTGCACTCACCCTCGAGGATGCCGAACAAATCGCGCTTGCGACCCTCTTTGGGGTCGGGATCAAAGTCGCTCAAGCGTATGATGCCGTGGCGAGCCGTGTAACCGTTGGGTGCCGTGAAGGGTTCCTTGCGCTCAAATTGGAGACCCTTGAAGCCACGCGCGCAGTGCTGCCGCACGAACCAGATGTAGTCCTGCGTCTTGTCGCCTTGCAACGCGTAGTGGCCGTAGCCGGTCTTGCTCTTCGCGTCGGAAAGGGCTCCGAGCGAGATGCCATGCTCCTCAAGCTCGCGCCGCTCCTTGCCTTCGACTACGGCCTTTGCCTCCTGCTTAACGGATTCCACAAAGCGCTCCATCTCGGCGCCCATCTGCTTGCCCGCCTCGCCGATGGGCTTACCGCCACCCGCGTCACACAGAGCTTTGTAGGCGAGCTGGGCGTCTTGCAGCGCCCCCTCAGGGTCACACAGATGGCGCCTTGCCTGTGCACGTCGGAAGAGCGCCTTCGTGAAACAAGGGTACAACGCGCACGCACTGTCGCACTCTGAAACCGCGTCGCGCCAGCGTCGCTGCTTGAGACGGCACGCGGCTAGGTTGCTGTGCAGCACTGCACGCGCTTTCGGCTCGGCCTCGACCTCGTCGAGCTGCAGAGCTCTCTCGTAGAGTTCGGCGGCCTCAGTGATCTTGCCCTTGGCGAAGAGCATGTTTGCCTTCTCCTTAGCATCCGACGACGCGCGCGGCGCTGTGGCGATCGCGTTTGCCTCCGCCTCCGCCTTCGCTTTCGCTTTCGCGTCCACGTGGCGCTTAGACTCCACATCGAGCTCCTGCTGCTTGGCGGCGATCACGTCGGCGCCCTTCAGACCCACCGCCTTGACCTGCTTCGACAGCTCCGAGAGCATCTTGTCCACGCCTGGCTGCGGCGGCGGCGGCGGCGGCGGCGACTCAATCAACGCCGAACTTTCCTCCTCGCCCTGCTCCTCGCCCAGCTCCTCGGAGGCCTCGCCCTCCCTCGAGCAAGGCTTGCGGCCTGACGCCTTGCGCTCGAGTACCTTAGCGCACGACTCGTGACCGGCGTCTTCGGCGAGTTCGAACGCGATCTTGCCCTCGTACTCGACCAACTCATCGGCGCCCGCACCCACGAGCAGCTTGACGCACTCGATGTGGCCGTGGTGTGCCGCAAGGATGAGCGGCGTTGCGCCGTCCTTGTCGACCACGTTGAGCAGCGCGCGCGCTTGGAGAAGAAGCTCGACACACTCAACCGCGCCGTTGAGACACGCACCGTGCAAGGCAGTCGCCGCGTTGAGATTCTCCGCCTTGTCGATTGCCGCTGTTGCCTTGACCAGGAGATGGGCGCAGCCATGCCAGCCGTTCTCACATGCGATGATAAGCGGCGTCAGGCCATGCTTGCTGGTGCTATCAACGCGTGCACCGGCGCGCAGCAGCAGCTCAACGCATTGGTCGTGGCCCTCCTGACACGCGGCGTGGAGCGGCGTCATACCATCCTGATCGGCATAGTCCACAGACGGGCAGTCGAGCAGCGTGCCATCCTCCTCCTCCAGGTACCTTTGCAGCTTCGAAAGCTTGCCGTGGAAGGCAGCCGCGCTCACCTTGGGGCCGAGGGCTCGGTCTACATGCTGCGATTTCATGCCTCCTCCCTCATGCTCCCTCTTGTGCTGGTGAACGCGCTGACTCTTAATTCGTGAAGTGCGGCCCCTCCCCGCACGAAAGCCAGGACCAAGGAGGAATTCCAAAAACCCCTGTGACAAGAGCTTATCTGAACGTGACCTGTGGACACGCGGCATGGCTTGCTGTGTGCGCGGGCAAGTCCAAGTGTGCCCCGATTCCCAGATGTGGCAAGCGCCCGGGCCCGGTCATCTCGCGCTGAGTCTGAGGTCTGACGTGAGTCTGACACTTCTCCCGTCCCTGTAGGTGCATCGGAGATGGACAGCACCCACACCCCATCGCATCCTCTAGAGCTCTATCGCTCTCCTCACTCGGGAAGGCGAGGTCTTCCTGTCTCTCCCGGTCTCACTTCACAAGATTCACTTCACCAGATTGAGCTTCTCGAAGACGTAGTATCCGCACATGAACTCGGCACCGTTGTTCGCGCCAAAGGCCTCGGCAACTGCAATGTAGAACATGCGGAAGCCTTCGTAAAAGTCGGAGCCGTACTTCTTGACGAAGCGCGCCTTGTTCTTCTCCTGCAGCTCGAGCCACGCGAGGCTAGTCTTCATGTAGCCGACCCCACTGATCGGCTGGACGTCAGCCAAGTACAGGTCCTTGGGTGCGAGATGGAAGTATGAGTTGAGAGCGAGGATCGAGCCGCCCGTGTAGAAGTTGCGCCCCATCCACGTGTCGGGGCTAAGCAGGTAGCTGCACGACTGGTGCAGCAGCGAGTGCACGAAGAACTTGGCACCCGGCTTTAGGCGGAGTGCAACGCCTCGCAGCAGCTCACCGATGTTCTGTGCGTGCTCTACAGTCTCGATGGCAATGGCGGCATCGAAGAGGGGCGCACCCGCGGGCGCGACCTTCGACTTGGATGGATCGACGAAGAGCGCGTAGTCCTCGACGGACACGGTCAGGTTGGTGATGCCCCGCTCCTTGGCGCGCGCACGGATGAACTCGATCTGCGGCGGCGAGTTCGAGAAGCTGATGAAGGTGAGGTGCGGGAAGCGCGCCGCGTTGGTGAGCGAGATAGCGCCCCAGCCGCAGCCGAGCTCGAGCACACGCGCGCCGGCGGGCAGCGACGCGAGCCCCGCCTTTTCCTGGTAGATGGCGACAGTGTAATCCTCTGCCTTGCCGAGGCCGGCGGCGAACCCGTCCTTCTCCGAGCCCTCGGGCCACTCGCACGCGCTGTACTTGAGACGCGGCCCCAGGTGCAGAAGGAAGAATTCGGGATCGTTTGCGTACAGCTGCTCGTTGGTCACCTCGACCTCGGCCGTCACCGGACGCATGAAGCGCTCCTTGCGGTCCAGAATGATCTGCTGCACCACGACATCACCACTGCGCATCAGGTAGCCACAATACTTCATCCACGAGGCCACGAGGAAGCGCAAGAACCATGTGGGCATGTAAGGCTGCACATCCTTGACGAAGAGCTCTGCGAGCTCGCCGTTGAGGAGCAACCGGAGACGCGACTTGGTCGCCATTGTAGATGCCGACCGGATCCAAGTTCCTGGAACTGCGTTTACATGTATCTCGGGAGAACGCGAGCACCTGCGGTTTCTTCGAGTGCGAAAAACTCTCCCTAAACCGCGAACTATTTTCCTCACGGCGACTTCTCTCCATGTCCTTTGGTTCTTTCGGTCAGCGGTTTGTTTTCACGCGACCTATGTTTGGAAGAAACTTGGCTCCAAATCCACTTGCGCTTCGCAAAAAATGTGAGTTTGCCAAGATGACGCGGTCCTCGCTGCTCTCGTCACTGCCGGCCTGTACGCCGGTCATCACTCACGGCTGGCAATCGACTCTCGCTCTCTCGCTCTCTCGCTCTCTCTTTCTCTCTCTCTCTCTGGCAGGCGACGATCGCCAGAACCCCTACCCAAGTACGATGTGTTGCCTTGGTCGGAACCCGCAGATTTTTGCTACCAACCGTCGTGGCCCAGGCGCGCCCCCGGTCCGCCCCCGATCATCAATCCCGTGCAGCATTCTGGCAAGAGCGAGATGATGGGTTCGTCCCTTCAGTCCAACGCAATCAACTCGCGCAAGGCTGGGCCGACCAGCATTGGCGGCGGACTGAAGAAGATGATGTCGGAGGGTGCGACGCGCGGTCAGAGCGAGGCAAAGCTCCTGTGCGAGTACGCCTCGAAGAAGTGCCAGAGTGAGCTCTCTCTGCTGTTGAAGTCGGGCGCCGACCCGAATGTTCTATGCAAGGTGGACTGGCAGCCGTTCGAGACGACGCCTCTGCTGGAGGCCTCCGTTGCCGGGTACAAGCGTTTGGTGCGTCTGCTGCTCGAGCATGGCGCCAAGCCGAACACTGTGGTGGGCCCGGGCTTCACGGCCATCTACAACGCTTGCATGGTGAGCTCGCACCCACCCCTCTTCCTCCACCCACCCCGCTCCCTCCACCCACGCACCCCTCACCTTCTGCCCACCCGTCGCTATGCAGAATGGGCACTATGAGGTGGTGGCCCTCCTTCTCGAGCACGGGGCGACCGTGACGCAGCTGACGGACGAAGGCTTCTCGCCCCTCTACATCTCCGCCCAGAATGGCCATATGGACTGCGTGGTTCTTTGCCTTGGGGCAACGAGCATGACCAAGGAGCTCGCCGATCTCGGACCGAAGGAGCTTGGGGGCGCCACAGCGCTGTACATCGCCGTGCAGAATGGGCATCCCGACTGCGTGCACCAGCTCATCAAGGCGGGTTGCGCCATTGACCCCGTCACCGAAGCGGGTTCGACCCCGTTGATGATTGCCCTGTACCTTGCAGACATTTACGCCGACAAGCCACACATCGACTGCGCACGGATGCTCCTCGAGGCGGGCGCCTCACTCGAGCTGAAGGACAAGTCCGGCCGGGACGCGCTCGGCTGGTGCGGCCACGACTACTCTCTGATTGACCTTGTGGTCGAGGAGCAGAAGCTGCGCGATCGCCAAAAGAAATCTGGAGAGTTTGGCCGCGGCTTCTGGTGAGCTGGCATGGGTGTCGCAACTTGTTCAAAGCGCCCGCGGTCTTGCTTGAGCGGGGCAGCTCGGGCATACATGGCCTTTGTCCATAGACTGCGGGCGGCGCATTATCATGATCGTGGTAGAACCATGGCGCCCACCATGGCGCCGAGCTGCCGCCCGTACGCTCTCGGTACGTGAACGTGAGCACGAACGCGAGTCGCGGGACGTGCGTGGTGTATGTCTGGCGTGTGTGGCATAAGTGGAGGGAAGGGGATGCGTGTGGCACCGCCTGGGTGCGACGAGCGACGAAGGGACGCTCAGTGTGACCGATGTACGGTACATGTACGGTTGCTGACAGTGGTTCTCGGTCACGATGGGGGGACTGAGATGAGGGACTTTTGACTATTTGATGGAGGCACGACCTTTTCTGAGTTAGTTTGTGACCGGGTGTGAAGACTTGTGGGGGGTGTATTCATATGAAGAGACGCGCTCGCTCAGGCACCTGGTCGCACGCTCGCACCTCTGAGCCGACCACTCCGACGCGTCATCCCTATATGCATCGCTTACGTAGCAAGCTCGTCACCATGCTGCTCGTGGCGCGGTGCACGGCAAGGGACTGCACCCTATCTGGTGTGGTGGAGGGCGGGTCGGCTTGGAGCTTCAATCTCGCAGGGTGCAGCTTCGTCGATCTCTCTGCGAGCAACCTGCCCGAGGACGGTCTGCTAGCGCTGGCCGAGGTGCTAAACACCAACACGGAGCTCACTTCGCTCAGCCTCCGCCACAATTCGATGAGTGACAACGGTGTGAGGGCGCTGGCTGATGCACTCAAGATCAACACCGCTCTCACCGTACTGCTGCTGGGCTTCAACTCGATTGGCAACGAGGGCGCAAGGGCGCTCGCCGGAGCGCTCGAGGTGAACAGCGCGCTCACCCTGCTGGACCTCGACTCCAACGCAATAGGCGCCGAGGGTGCGAGTGCGCTCGCTGAGGCGCTCAAGGCGAACAGTGCGCTCGTCGTGCTGACCCTCGGCTCCAACCCGCTTGATGGTGAATCCCGGCGTGCTGTCGAAACGGTGCTCGCGGTGCGTCCAGAGGAGCGAATGCAGAGGTATGCCGGAGGAGGCGCCAGAGGTATGGCTTCGCTCCATGAGGAGGTACGGCGTCGCTCCATGCTGGACGACGATGCAACCGGAGCCGACGTCGCCGGTGCAAACGCCAACGCGCGACTTGAGCTGTAAAGTGTTAACATGAGGGTTAAAAGGTTTTACATTATTACTTTTTACGATTTTCCGCGGCTACAGCCGGTACGCAGCAGTGTCGACGGCGCTAAGTACCGCTCGTTCCGGTCCACCTCCGAGATAATTTTTTATCACACGGGTCACGGCCGCCGCGCGCCATAAAATAGTTTTCCTTTACATTAGATATGACGCTCTGGCGTGGCCAGGGTGGCTCACAGACCGGACTGTCACCGCACGGGTACAGCGGCCGGAAGCGCCACGTCTCGCATCGCACGGTCGCAGGTCTGCACTGCCGTCCACCTCTCCGTCCACCTACCGTCCACCTAAGCGTCCGGCAGCACCAGCGGCAGCGGATTCTCACTTGCGCCGTGGTCCTTGGTCAACAGCTCCAGTTCGACGGCCCAGCGCTCCCCAAAAGTCTCGACGGGCAACAGAGCCCAATTCGCCGGTGTGGCACCCGGAGCAAGCTCAGGCTCGTTGAAGTCATGAACGGCAAACCACTTGCAGCGGAAGGCTTCTGGGTCGATGTTGGCCTTAGCAAGGTGTACCGCCAACTTGGGGTAGGCTGCGTTCCACGGCCCGAAGCTCATGCGCGTGCTGCTCTCTATAATGGGTTTGAGTGTGAACAGGCGTAGCACGCACTCGTCGCAGTCGCGCGTGCGTAGCTGGCGGCACACGGCGCTCAACCGAACTCCCGAGCACTCGCGCAGCATGAGCGAGCCGTCCACAGGCCCCAAGAGCACGCGGCAGCCGTGGCAGCCGTCAATCGTCACTTGCTGCGTCCAGTCGAGCACGAGTACCTCGCAATCGACGAGATCGCTCAGCTCGCAGCAGCCGCCGTTGAGCTCACCAGGCTGCACCACGAGCCGCTCGGAGCGCCTATCGCTCAGCACCATACGCTGAGGTGCATTTGGGTCGGCCAATTTGGGAGTGGCCACTGGCAGCGGCGCCACGACCGCGGCCGTGACGGCTTCATCTCCAGATGCCTGAAAGCCAGGGGGCAGCGTGTTCGGGGTGCGCACACCCCTTTTCGCGGATTGCGGCCGCGCTGGCCGAGGCCGTGCCGCCGATGCAGTTGGCATCGGAGGTGCGGGTGGTGCGGGCGGAAGCGAAGCGGCGGCGGCAGCGGCGGCGGCAGCGGCGGCCGCCGCGGCAGCCTCAGCAAGCGGGCCACCCGATGGCAAGGAGACGGAGAAAGTAGTGCTCGTCGTGCTAGTGCGGCACAGAAGCGTTGGCTCGTCGTCATCATCATCCGGCATGTAGAAGGTCGACACGAGCAGCTCGAGGAGCGTTCGCAGCGGCGCCGCTCGCTTGCGGTTGGCCAGCAGAAGCGGCTCAAGCTTTAGAAGGCGCACGATGTCTGCGCGCGACGTGAGGTCCTCATCGGCCGGTGGTCGTGCGGCGTCGAGCTCGGACAGCGCCGCTTTAAACCCTTGCCGGCTAAGGTACTCGCGCACCACGCCGAAGGCGAGCGTCTCCGTGGCTGCGTCGGCGGCCGATGGCTGCATGGCCAGAGCGAGTGTGTGCCCCACGTGCCGCAAGTCCGCAGAAGTCCGCGGGAAGTTTTTAACCTGTATTCACAGTCGAACACCAAAGGGCAACGCCTTCTCCTCGTCTGTCGTCTACAAGAGCGCCATCCTGATCTGGCCGGAAAGACGAGCCGCCGTCCCCTGACCGTCGGCTCCCCAGGCTTCACCTGATGAGTGTGAATGGCGGGCACACCAGGCTGCTACTCCCGTCCGTGTGCTCAGCTATGTGCTCAGCACTCAGCAAAGAGACCCTCGCTAGACCCGTCGCCGACCCACCGAGTGCACCGGCATCTTGCCTAGTCGCGCGCCTCTTTGCACACCGGGCCAAAGCCGCGGCCGCTCGCGTCAGTCACCTTGGTGAAGCCCATCGAGATGCATCCGCTCTCCTCCGCCGCGCGCGCGAGGCACGGGTCAGCCTCGGCAAGCGCCGGGTGGCCCGTCTTGAGGTGCAGCCAGCCGTTGGAGTCGGGCGACGAGCAGCACTTGCACGTCATCTTATCGTGGAAGTTGGAGCGAGAGTCGAACTGCGGCTCAAAGAGGGAGCTGAGCTCACCCGCGGAGAAGCGGTTGGCGGCTCCCTCGCCGTCGACAATCTCGCCCGCGAGACCATTCTTCGAGAACTGACGACCCAAGCACACCTCTTCGAGGCTGCCCACCTTCAAACAGGGTGGGTTGCAGAGGGAGGGGGGTGCCATGGTGAGCACTTGCATGCAAGGCAGAGTGGGTTGCAAAGGGAGAGGGGCGCCATGGTGAGCACTTGCATGCAAGTACATGCAAGGAGACGGTTACGGCAGCATCGAAGAGGTTCAGGAGAGAGCGAACGTACAGCAAAGAGCCGGTACACGTAACACGGCTTCTGCTGCCCGCTGCGCCACACGCGCGCGAGCGCCTGGGCGTCGATGGCCGGATTCCAGTCCGGGTCGAAGAGGATGAGTCGGTTGGCGCCGATCAGGTTGATGCCACAGCCGCCGGCCTTCGAGGAGAGTAGGAAGGCGAAGATGGACGGATCGGTGTTGAACGCGTCGACCCGCTCCTGCCGCTTGTTGGCGGCGAGCGAGCCGTCGAGCCGCATGAAGCGCAGCCGCTCCTTGCTCAGGACTGCGTCGAAGAGGTCCAGGATCGAGGTCGAGTTGGAGATCAGCACGAAGCGGTCGTCCGTGGTGCGTTTCACCTCGCGCAGCAGAGCGCGCATCGCCCTCAGCTTGCCAGAGGCGGCAACCGCCGCGTCCACATCGATGGCACCTTGCCGCGCCTCGAGCGCCTCGAGCACGCGCTTGCCGCTTACGCCGCCGCCTACGCCTCCGCCCGCGCCACCAGTCACCGCCGCCGCTTCAGTCGCTCTTGCTTCGGCCGCGGCGAGGCTCTTGGCTGCGAGAGGGTCGTTGACAATCTTCTTGAGCATCGCGACAGTGCGCAGCGCCGTCTTGTTCTGCTGCGCCTTCTCGCCGGTCTTGGCGGCACGTTGCCAGGCTGCGCGGCCGACGGTGACCTCGTGCGTGTAGGCAGCCTGCTGCTCGCCCGTGAGGGAGCAGAAGACAAGTACGTCGAGCTTGGCGGGAAGGTACTTGGCGATCACCTCGTTCGAGCGACGGAGCATGAGCTGGTTGACGATGGCAATGAAGGCGCTCGATGCGGCGCTCCCGCGCTCAATCTCGGCGTCGCTCGCCTCAAGGTCGCGCGCCTTCTCGATCGCCTTGCCATATTTGGCCTGGAACTCCTTCTCCGAGCCGAGCCCGTCCGGGATGCAAAAGTGGAGCAGTGCAAAGAACTCCTCGAGACCATTCTGGATGGGTGTACCGGTGACCATCAAGCGCATCTGTGTGGGCAGTCCGAACAACGCTTGAAAGAGGGCCGTCTTGAGATTCTTGAGTTTGTGCGCCTCGTCGCACACGAGCAGACCAAGCGGGATCGTGCGCAGCGTCTCGACGTGCAGCCGCGCCGTGTCGTACGAGAGGATGAGCAAACGCGCCGTGCGCAACGCTCGGAAGCTCATGAGCTTCGCCTCGATGTCATCCTTCATGTCGCTCGTCAGAACTGTGAGGTTGAGCTTTCGGGGCAAGCCCTCAGTCCACTTGGCCACCTCGTCGCGCCAGTTGTGCACAAGGCTCGTCGGGCAGATGACCGCCGCCGTCGTGATCAGCCCCTTGCTTTTGCCCGGCTCCATGCACGAGTACAGCAGCGTGTGGATCGTCGCGATCGTCTGAAGCGTCTTGCCGAGTCCCATATCATCGGCTAGGAGGCACCCCTTACCGATGGCCTTGCGCCCGAGGCACGCCTGCACGATGAACTGACAGCCGGCGCTCTGATGCGGGCGCAGCTTGGCGGCGAGCAACGGGTCCATCATGAGCGCGCACTGGCCTTCCTGCCACGGCTCGCAGAGTACAAGCCGTACCCCCGCGGCTGCCGCTGCGCCATCTGCGCTACTGCCGCCGCCGCCGCTTCCCATTCCGCGCTTCTTCCGCAGAAGGCCGCCGCCGCCGCTACCGAAGCCGCTCGTGAGGCTCACCATCGTGCCCATCCACATGCTGCCTCCGCCTCCGCCTCCGCCTCTGCCGCGCTCACCCTCGTCGGTCGCCTCCTCGTCGTCGTCGTCGTCCGCGTCCTCGCCGTCGGCGCGCTCGCGCTTTACCTTTGAGCGCGGCGGGGGGGGTGGCATCGCCCGCGCGATTACCGTGCCCGCGACAGCTTTGGGCGCGCCGAACTTGCGCTTCTTGAAGGGCATCGCCGGCCTCGCAACCGGAGGCACGTCGCCCTCGGCAGGCAGGTCCTCATCGGCCGTCTCTTCCGCCCCGCTGACGAGCAACGTGCCTCCCTGCGCTGCCTCGCTGAGGAACGTGCTGACGAAACGAGCCTGGGAAGAAGACGGTGCCGCCGCGCTCATGCCAAGGCCGCCGTGGCCGCTCGTGAACATGAAGCCGTGAAGTGGCTTGCGGCTGCCGAACAGGCCGCCGATCGGGGTCGAGCGCATCTGCTCTGTTGCATGCGCCCCGATGAGATCGCAATCTCCATCAACACGTTCCTCGCCGTCGAGCGCCTCCACCTCCTCTTTAGCTTCCTTCGCAGCCGTCGCCGCTGCTGACGCCGCTGAGGTCTGCGCGGGCTTCCGCGCGAGCTGCTGCTCCACCTGCTGCTCGTGCTGCTCCTCCGCCGGTTCCTCCTCCTTGACAGTGGGCATCGGCAGCAACGTCGGGCGAGCCGCAGCCGCCGTCGGGCGCGAGCTTCCGTCCTTGCGTGGCGGTGCAAATGACTTGCGCTTGCGCGCGCCGGGCTGCTTGGTGGAGTCGGCTTTCACGGCCACGTTCTGCGTCTCGTCGGTGACAAGCAACTCGGGCTCGTCGGCCAGCACGTCAAGCAGATCGGCTACCGCGTCCTTGACGGCGGCCATGACAAGCGTGTCGGCGATGGTACCATTCTCGTTACGCGTGCTGCTCGTCAGGATAGCTGCGTGCGATGCCTTGCGCGCCGTGGTCGGCGGCAGCGTCGTTGGCTCATTGTTGTTCTTGGGCGCATTGAAGCGCTTCTTGGGCTTCGTGGCGGCCGTCGTGACCGCTGCTGGCAGCTCAGCGGCCTTGAGTGCGTCGAAGTCTGAGGCTGCATCGTCGCCGCTTGGAGCATCCCCAGCTTCGACCACGAAGAGGCCGAGCGTGCCCGATCGCGACGGCGAGTGCTCCCGCGGCATCGCAGTGGGACCCTTGGGGGAGTGCTGCTGCACTTGCGTCGGCACGACGGTGCGAGGCTCTTCCGCCGCGTCATCGGCGATCGACGGCGGTTTGGAGGAGGAGGGGTGGCAGAGGGACGGGCTGTTCAGATCGACAACCGCGAGTGCGGCACGCGAGGGCGAGAGCGCCTGCTCTCGCTCGCTCATGTCCGCTCGCCTCACACAGATCGCCCGATCTCGCGACATCATATCAGTTGTGTGTGCATGCAAACAGGAGGCAAACAACGGGCCCTACGTAAAACCTCACTACAAACCCCTGACGTCAGTAGTGAACTACTAACGTGCATCGGCCATTCTTACCGGTAACAGGATTCTCCTATTCACGGTCAGTATTCACACTAGAGCTCCGCATGACGTGAGGTCTTACGTCCGATCGGATAAACGGCCGTACTGGGTGAACTCTCTGTCACGTCACAAGGTCACCGATCCGTCTTGTCACATCTGTACCCGATAGACGATAGTTGATACAGCGGTCAGCGCGAGTCCAGTGCTGTACTACGGCTTACTGTTACTCCCTCAAACTGAGGGGAAGAAGCGAGTCTAAAACAGTTGAGGGTAAGAGGCTCATCAATCCTCCAACCACGTTGAGCCCAACAGATGCTACAGTTGAGGTTGAAGGTGAAGGTAAGAGACTCGTCAGCCCTCCAACCAAGTTGAGCCCGACAGATGCTACAGTTGAGGTTGAAGGTGAAGGTAAGAGACTCGTCAGCCCTCCAACCACGTTGAGCCCGACAGATGCTACAGTTGAGGTAGAGGGAATCGACTGCCACAAGGTCGTCGCGTCTTGCGAGTTGTGCAATTCAAGCCACAAACACGGGAGGCGATCACGCATGGAGAGCATCACTCCCAATGCTGGTGCGATTCCGTGTCCGGAGCTGGGATCGCACTCGACATAGGGAATATGGATGTCCCCATCGCTGTCGCTGCGTGAACTGAGGGTCGTGCTCATGGACGCTGCAAAATCGCGAGCCTTTTCATACGACACCTCTCGCTCTTGTCGCCTGGGTTGGTTCGATGAGCAGACATCGAGGCCAACGAGCACTAGCGAGCGATATGTACTTGGATCACGGTATTCCCAATAGGAAGGGTCAACCAATCGTTCGAAAGTTGTGGCCTGGTGAATATTGAAGCACACACAAACGCAATCGGCATCGCGGATGAGACGGTCATATGCCTCACGTTCAGTCGCTGGCAAGTCCCAAATCAGCATCTTGTAGACCTTGCCAAGGTAGCGCGCAAAGCACACGCCACATTCGACATCCCCACGCCACATCGCGTCTCTCGGATAAAACTCACTTGGTCTGTGGCACGACAACTTGAGGAAGGTCGACCCGCAGAAGGAAGGGCCCAGCAGAACAACTTTGCAAAGGTGATCACAGAAGTTATCACAGTCTTGGTCAAAGGTACTACTGTCAAAGGGCACCGATATACGTTGAGCAAAGACAAAGTGCCGATATGCCGCACGCCAGCCGGAAGGCGGTGAGACCATGGGAACATGCGCCACGCCCCGTGTGAGTGAATCGCGCAAATAGAGAGAACGCCAGAGACTCTCGCGAGTAGCCACGCGCGACCACGTCATGCACGTTGCCGCCGCACACAAAACCTCAGGCAAGTGCAGCGCCGACATGCATAACTGGAGCAAGTCCTCATCGAAGAGTACGCGCTTCGCTATCGTCGTACTGTCCAATTGCGACTCAGCGGTGAGCCTTCCGGGTGTCTGGGCCTCCCCTTTGCAGTCCACCTCCGCCGATGCCCCCACCGCCGATGCCCCCATAGCTTGCCGTCCTCGCGAGTCAGGATGCAGAGGCCACTCGGTGCCGTCGGGCAGCGAGATGAAGACTAAATTCTCTGGCGTGGAGGGCGAACGCGAGTCCATTGCACGTTCGTGCCTTCGCGCGCTCGTTAATAGTGCTCGCGCCCGCACGATCGCGGGTTCCGCGAAAGGCCCCTCTTTCTCTTTGTGAATTTCCGTACGCAGTCCGACAGTCAGTTTCGTCGCGGTCCCCCCGCACTCACCACACCAAAGGACGGCTCCGCTCCCCTCGGTCAACACAAGTACTGAGTACTCGCCCGATTCCGTATGATGGTATGAATGTCCGCACACAGCACCGCAACGAGGCACCGTAAGCGACGGGTCGGGCATGGCCCTGCCATGGAGGCCGCGATACGCGCGGCCATGCCCGCCTCGTAGCGCACGCGCATCCCCGCCCGTCGCACCATTGTTTGATAATCGGATTACATTCGCACCGGCTGTACAGTACACCGCAATTTCGTGCCGTGAACACGCACGATCACATCGTAGACGTAGCCGGGCGCGGGCGGACGGATAGCACTCACGTCGTCGTCGACACAACACCACACACCTTCCACAGGGGAGTCGGGTCCGGCGCGCGGCACGCGCGCCGGCATGTGTCCATGGAGCATGAAGGTGAGACCCTCACAGCACAGGCGTCACCGTCCGGTCCTAACCCACAGACATCTACAGTGGACATACGGCTGCGCTGATATGTACGACGACATGGCTGGCTCGCGACCCTCGTGCGCGGCTCTCCTAGTCCCGCACCCCTCAACCCTCGACTCCCCATGAAAGAGGAGTCTTCAGTCTAGCGCCTGTGCGCTAGAAGTGATGGTGCGCTAGAATTGATGTAGATGCCTCGTTACAGGGAGTGGCACACTGTTGACTGCACATCCGACATGGGCATTCCATCGACTGCGTGCATCGTGTCGACGGTCAGATGTGGTCCCCCTTGGGAACCCAGCTACCTTCGCTCCGTATGGATTCGATCTGATGGTTGGCGTCCAAGTTGGCAATGATGGGCTTGTCTAGGGCATGGCTCAGCGGCACAGTCACCACGACGGGCGCCACATCTTTCTTGTCCCCGGGAGTACCGCGGCCTGCCGCTCTATTACTCGCCTGGGCCCGCGCCTTGGCAGCAGCGTTGCGCGTCCCACCAACGCCAGACTCCTTGGTCTTCGCCGAGCCGATGTCGACGAAGCCCTCGACATTGTCGACGAAGGCGGATGGCGGGGGGGGCATGGGCCTGCCGTCAAAGCCCTTTTGGCTGGTGTCCGGGCTGGCCAGCGACGGGCTGCCGGGCCAAGAGACCGGGCTGTTGGGCGCTGAGCCCATCTCGACCGAGTTGGAGAAGCCGCGGTCGTTGAAACGGCTGGACGCTCTGGCGGACCCATCCGTGAGGTCGAGCACCCCAAACCTCTTCCTGCCGAGGGTGGGTCGAAAGCCCTTGCGCTTCAAGCGCCAGTAGAGCGACTGGCCGACGACGAGGAGGAGGAGCACCACGATGGTCCCGCTAAGAATGGAGACCCATCCATCTCCGCCGCCATTGCCACCACCGGCCAGGCCCGCAGCGTCGTTGTTGAAGCAATTCATGCATCGATTCGAGGGAGGGGAGACGACAATGACTGACATGGGGCTGCCGCCGACCATCACTGACGCGAGCATGGCGGACGCGCTGGTCGGGCTTGCGATGTTCGTAGCGATGTTGCTCGTGATCGACGAGGCCGCCGCCTGCTGCATCACGAGGATGCTCACGTCGAGTACGACGCTGCCCACGCGGACGTCGATGAGCACGTCGGCCGGAAACACGCCGTTGCCGGCCGCGGTGGCGACCGCCGACCGGATCGAGGCGAGCACCGAAGAGCTGTAGTCGGACACGTCGCCTGCAGCGGCCAGCATGAAGGAGACCACAGGCCCAATGTGAGGCGGCGGCGGCGGCGACGGCGACGGCGGCGGGTTTGGGTTCGGGGGTGGGGGCGTTGGGGGCGGGCTGGGTGGCGGCGAGGGCGAGGGCGGCGGGGGCGGGGGCGAGGGCGGCGGCGCATAGTAGGCGGGAGTCGAAATGGAGATGGAGGGTAATTGGCGCAATTCCCCTCCATCCAGGAAAAGTTGACTTTGGAGCTGAGCTCGCGTCGTGCCGGTGGTGAGATGATTCGCAAATGTGTTGCATTGCGTCGTGTTGGTGCACTGGACGCGCAAGATCGCGCTCGAGGCCAGCGAAGCGTACGTAAATTGCTCCAAGAGGATCTGCTGCGACTCCGCCGGCAACCCGAGTACCGAAGCGACCGACGCGAAGAAATTGACGGAGTTGAAGTCGACCGGTACGTCGGCAAGAGTAAAGATGGCTTGCAGCTGGAGGATCGTGCGTTGTCCTGGGCGCAGCGGCGGCGGGCGCGGCGGCGGCGACGGGGACGGCGGCGGCGGCGATGGCGAGGGCGGCAGCGGAGATGGTGGCGGTCTAGGGCTTGGCGGCGGCGGGCTCGGTGGCGGGTGGTGCGGCGGTGGTGGCTGTGGCGATGGTGGTGGAGGCGGGTTGGGCGAGGGCGGGGGCGGGTTTGGACAGGGTGGCGGCGGCGGGGGCGAGGGCGGTGGGGGCGGCGGCGGCGGGGTTGGTGGAGGCGGCGGCGACGGAGGCGGTGGTGGCGGCGACGGCGGCGGCGACGGCGGCGGCGGCAGCGAGGGCGAGGGCGGCGGT